>SJJU01004102.1:0-14511 GCA_012932125.1 Conopomorpha cramerella | reverse complement strand
CTTCTTGACGTCATCATCGCTGCATAAATAATCGCTTTCCTATACGTAATATCACACACACATAGACAGGTATACAAAATGTCTGTTTTGATATTAAAAGTAATTTTCGGAACATTGGTGTACATGTCAAATGAAAAGTGTTTCGTTCAAATTTTTCGAGTTTTATAGTACCTACCTACCTACATATTAGTTCGGGTTACACACATTAACATGTTCTAGGGATATTTCAATGAAACATAAATATCTAAAATCATACTAACTTTTTGTTAAGACCCATATATTGAAATATATCTTATTTAATATACGATTATAATAATCTTTTGGTTAAAATTAAACAAAAAAAATTTTGAAGAAAAACTTCAAAGATTACTTTTTTTTAAAACACACAACCCAGGGCGTGTCTATTCTCAGCAAAAAGGAGCGCGTTTCATCTGGCTTCCACTTTCCAGGATGTCCCCCTGCCTATAGCCAATCGGCTGGAGCTTTTAGAATTGACATTAACCCCCAACCTCAACTTTGGCTCCTATATTGAGGTTACGGCCCAACGCGCAGCCAAGAAGCTGGGCATTCTCTCGAAGGTGCGGCGGTATTTCACACCGGAACAATTGTTCACTGTGTACCAAGCACAAGTTCGATCGTGTATGGAATACTGCTTTCATCTTTGGAATGGATCAGCAAAATACCAGCTTGAGGCTCTGGAGGCAATAGAGAGACATGCTAGAAGGTTCATAGGTGACGAAACACCCTGCGTGTTTGATGTTCGACTATAAAGCCTAAAACATCGCCGAAAGGTTACGTGCCTATAATATATGTTCTATCGGGTGCATTTCGGAGAGTGTGCTACGGAGACAACCGCGAGAACGGCTAAACGTCATCCATGCCAGGTGGATATATCATTTACGCGAACCAAACGGTTTGCGTCCACTTTTATAGTGCGAACCGCCAGGATGTGGAATGCCTTCCCGAAGCCTGTCCAGGTCTGAACGACTTCAAGTTAAGGGTGAATAGGTACCTAATGAACAAGTTTGCTACATCGTAGACCACATCGCTGCTTTACATCAGGTAGGATAGTGGTCAAACGCTTGTTCATTGCGTTTAAAAAAAAACCTGAAGAAAACATTTACAAAAAAAATAATTTGTGGAGTGGCACCTAGGTCATTCCTGACACATCTACAACGGTTCTGCATACACAAAACAAGGGTGTCGATATCCTGTCCTGGAATACTGTCCCCAGTCTATGATGAAGATGCAATAAAAGCTGGTTTTCATGCACAATATCTTCAAGGAAATTCTGGAGAGCTCTTTTCTGAAGCATGTCCTAGGCATGCTCCATTAAATCAGGGTAAATCAGGCCATGGAGCAGGCCAGTCTAAAGGTTAGATATCGTGCTGTTGTAACCATATTGTAACGATACACGCCATACGTGGACTGGCATTGTCGTGCATTAGCTGGAAAATTTGTCCCATTTGTCGTCTGTGGGGCAAGATTACAGGCTCAGGCTTTAGAGCAGTCATATTGCCTTGTATCCAAACGAGGTCCGTTCTACCGGCAAGACGGACGAATTCCTGCCCAAACCATAATTGTACCACCTTGATATTAATGAACTTGTTGTGGGAGTTTCAATCATGTCCACTGCTCTTAACATTACTCGTAAATGCCATTTTATAGGCAATTTGCTGCTCGAACTGGTAACATTGGGTTTGGGTACGACACATACTAAGAGTGTCGGTAATAGATGATAGGCGGCTATATGACCAAATGATAGTTTTGGTACCCTACATCCCTTCGGTCGACTATTACTAAATATGAATGAATACAATGTGGTCTCATTAAGTTCACGAACTGGACGATCACGAGGCTGACAGAAGTGAGGATATCCCTACCGCTCTACATAAATAAATGTTAATTAATTGTTTGTAATGTTTATTAACTTACAAATAAAACAATACACAAGCATTATTTAAATGAATTATTTTCTTCTGTCTTTTTCCCAGTTGACTAAAATTATTGGTCCGCTTTCTGTACAGAGTAAAAAAAGTAGCCAGGTCAACAGCTTAAAACACTTATCGACTTCAGGTTTAGCTGGCAACACTTTTTTCTAGATTGATTAAATTTTCGTTTTCGACTCTGAAATAAAACGGATTGCGTTAGTTACGTATATGTCACTTTACACTACAAAAAATCTAAAATGAAATTGAACACGATTGTACTCCCATGCCTCATACTAAATGACATAATACTATGCTACCAAAGTGAATATATACCTGATTTTGAGGGTGACGCTTTATTGTCATATCAATTTTATTTGATATGGTTATACGTCAAAGTAAAATGAAAATGGATGTTTGTTTACAGATTTCTTTGGACTCTTTTTTTATAATCTGTATAAGAAAACGACCATGAATCGTACAGAATATAATACTGTCGTCAATTCCTGATAAAGAATAGTGTATGAAATATGGGTACTTACTCAGAAATATATCCAAAAAGTGCACTGCACACATGCAAATTATTTAGTGAAAAATTGGGCGTGACCGTGCTTCTAGGACGGCATCCAGCCGCGGACTGACGGGGTTGAAGTTGTCAACGCGATGGCACAACAACATTTTTGTATGAGATTTTTTGTCAGTTGAATTATTTTACAAAATTATGGATTTTTCTGACTACATTTTGAAAAAGTGCTTCTATTTGAATTTAGTTGAAGTATTGTACGATCCGTTCCACATACTCCGTAGCTCAGGGAACAGCCGTTGACCTCTGTGTTGGGCCCCGCGTTTGACCTTTTTTTGGCCAAAATCGTCAAACAGGGTTCATCATTTTCGTATTTTCGGATGAATTATGAATGATTTTTAAAAAAAGCTCTCTATTTGAACCGAGATGAAGAAATGCTCTATTTAATGTATATCACTATTTATCGCATACGTGTACACAGCAGCCTGTGCTGGGCCTGGAAAATAGGTAAATTCGAGAATTCCCCCTTAAACAGAAATATCTTATGTATTAGGCCGGATCCACACTATAAGGTCGATCACGGTTCGTTCGCGGTCCGATCGAAATTTCTTCAAGACTGATCGCGACTGGAATGGGATTCGACCGGAACGTGACTGTTACGGATAATACACACATTGTTTTTCATTTAATGATATTTTATCAGAGCGAGATCGGACCGCGAACGAACCGTGATCGACCTTGTAGTGTGGATCCGGCCTTATGTTTCAATTTTAACATGTAGGTCAAGTGAATACGCTGTTTTACTTCTATCGTAATGATTTATATATTTATCGTAATGATGTTTACACAGGAACCGTGGTCCCGCGTTATTGCCAATCGCGTTAGCCAGCTTCCTCTTCGATGTTCTCGTATTATCTGCTGCCGATAAAGAGAATAAACACCCTGTAAGTATATTTACCTTTACCGTGCTTGGTAATTAATCTGTCAAACTTGTCTGATTGGGTAACTATAGCTGTCTTACTTAACCCTTTCGGAGACGTGACGATGATAAAAGTACTTAATTGTCTTAAAACTTAAAAAAAACTAAATTCACCGTCATCCATCATCGCCTACATAATTCCTGATGTGGTGAAGGAGGAAGGAAGGCTAGGACTGACCCCATGTTATATCTGACGCCATTTCATCACTGAGTGTCGGCGGAAGACCAGCGTCACGGGTAACTGTGACTTGGTGCTGAGCCGGAGTCTTTTCTTCGCTGACAAGCACAGCCACACTGTGCCTATTGATTTGTATTTGTGTATTTTTATACTGGTTTTCTTTTTTTATGTGTGTGTAATTTGTGCTTGTCATAATAATAATAATCATTTCATTTATTAAAGTAACTAAGACTCACAAATGTTAGTAGCACAATAAGCTTATCCTATGTTAGTAACACAAGTAACAAGGGGCACAATAGGTAAGTATATGAACATGAATATTACTGCACAGTATTGTCTTGTCATTTCTAGCCCACGAATTGGCGCTTAGATTTAGAAACTGTAATCGCATAATATGAACTTTCCTCTATTCCCAGGCTCGTCTACCCACGGACGAGACACTAGGTTTCGAGGCAGCAGTAGCGGCCTTAGGGCTCAAAGCAAACGTGTCTGAAGCAGAGCATCCTCTTCTGTGCGAGGGTACGAGACGGCAGAGAGGCGAACTTGCCCTCACTTTGCTGTCCTTCTACAAGGACGACCCTGTCAAATTAGCCAGGATCATGAACAAGGTAAGTCTATGTAGTGGATAACTTATATACAACGTGGAAATGGATAAACGTTACAACCGTTGCACATCAGCTGTATTTTTCCACAAGTAGTACAAACGTGAATATAAAAAAAATATTTCACCCTTTTATAAGAAGTTAATATTTTATTCGTGAATACTGACAATTCTTATTACTTTGTAACGCTACGACGCTCCTCGCGCAGAGTTCAACCGACGTGACGCGCGCGCTTGAGACAGGTTACAACTAGTTACCTAACTACATACAGTGGTGGCCATATAATTAAGAACGATTTATTCATAACGTTTTATTTATCAAACTTACTTGGTTCAAAATTAGTTTCATGTTTTTTTCTTACCTAAAATGTTCTATTCCGTTGCAAAATGATTACAGGCTATTTACACCCATTTATTTACACGATCAAACAAATATTTATTTCATAATTTTATAACATTGAACCATATCGTAAATATTTCAGCGCATACTGGCTGGCCAAATACTTAAGAACGAATACAGATGCCATTTTCTTTTTAACATTTGAAAATGGAACTTTATTTTTTTTCTATTTATATCAATATTTGTACAGTTTTTCCGCCATTTTTTGCTGAAATATCGAAAAGATAAAGTAATTTCATTCAATACAATGGGAAAAAATAAAAGTTGTGACAAATCTACAAGGGAAGTGATAATCAATCTTCGTGTTAAGGGTTGGTCTTATAAAAAGATAGCCGACCATCTGCGATGCTCCAAAACTATGATTTTCCATGCTGTGAAGTATTATAACACGTATGGAACGACATCAAATATTCCACGTGAGCCTAAACAAAGAAAGTCATCTCGACGAGACGATCGAAATATCGTACGTTTAGCGAAACAATGTCCTTTTAAGGGGTCTAATGACTTGAAAAAAGAGTATTTTGGAGAAAATAACCCTTCAGCAATCTCTGCACGCACTATTCGAAGGCGTTTGGTAGAAGCGAACCTAAACGGAAGGATAGCAAGAAAGGTACCGATGTTGAAACAGTGTCATAGGCAAGCTCGGCTCCAATTTGCAAGAAGGTATGAAAACTGGACAGTATCACAGTGGAAAAATGTTATTTTCTCTGACGAGACAAAGATTAATAGAGTTTGTTCTGATGGCAAACGCTATGTACGACGCCCTCCAAGAACAGCATTCGGCCCGAAGTACACAAAAGTGACTTTAAAGCATGGTGGGGTAAATGTGAAAATTTGGGGGTGCTTTTCCGATCTTGGTGTTGGACCTGTAAGGTTAATAGAAGGAAACATGGATCAATTTCAGTACAAAAATATATTAGAAGAAACAATGCTACCTTATGCTGAAGACGTGCTTCGTGTTATTTGGACGTTTCAGCATGATAACGACCCTAAACACACTGCGCGCACCGTTAGGGAATTCCTCGCTTCGCAATCGGTTTCTGTCTTAGACTGGACAGCTAACAACCCGGACTTGAACCCGATAGAGCATCTTCGGTGCGAGTGAAGAAAAAGGTTTCAAATAGACAGTGTGGCAATCTAAGACAGCTGTATGACGTTTTTTTACATGAATGGAACTCGACCCCTGTTGAGAAATGTTTGAAATTGATAGAATCAATGCCTCGCCGTTGTAAGGCAATAATTAAAAGCAAGGGACACGCAACTCATTATTAGATAAACATAAATTTGTAATAAATTGCATTTTCTGATAATATTCTGTGTAACTAAATGTATTAATTTAATCTTAGTTTCATTTAATAAACATAATGGCATGTTTTAAGAATCGTTCTTAATTGTTTGTCCATCTTTTTTACTATCGAAATTTGTAACTATCGATAAATTAATAAAATTGTTATACAAATTGCTAGAGAACCTTTTTATTTAGTTCCAACCCTGTTGACTCTACTCATGTAGCTATTTGAAAACATGTCACATTTATTCTAAAAGGTAACAAATTAGTGACCATGGGTGCATTTTCATATTTTTTTCCTTTAAATGGAAATCGTTCTTAATTAAATGACCACCACTTGTTAAGTATGTATTTAAAAGAAAAAAAAAGTATTTAAGTAAGTATATTTCGTTGTGTGATTTCCGTAACACAAGTGCTTCAGCTACTTAACATGGGATGAAGGCAATGTGTGTGTTGTTGTAAAATATGTATTTATATTATAAGAAAATAGCATCAAAATCCGTCGCGCAGCTTTAAAGATATATAAGACAGACAGCGGGAGGCGACTTTGATACCAACATTTCTACTGGACAGGATTAGACGGGATAAACAGTAATATTGCGGGGTAAAGCTTATACATAATATGCATGACTAGATGTCAAGAGCAGAGCTGCTGTATGCTGCTATCAGGTCACAAACTCAATCAAAACTCGCCTCTCTGAGTTCGGTAATGTCGTACGAAGCTAAAGACGTAAGTTCATATGATTTTCATGGGAATATGTGCTTAATTACTGACTTAGGTTCAGGACTACTTAAGGGTCATTATTCTTCGTTCGAAGCAAATAATTCTGCCCTTTCACGTATTGGTGACAGAATATACCATGGGCAGATCAGACTGCGGGTATTTACCTAACTTTATCTTCCATCAGCCATATGACTACTTTGCCTTACCTACATTTTTCCTTAACGGTTAAGACTACCTGAACATAAAACTTAGGTTACTAGCGAATAAGGTCGCATTTTGCAATCTTAACATTGTCAATTTTATATTGTAATGTACAGTGTGATAAAAAGTTAATTCATTCAAAACTTAACCTAAACCAAGACAAAACTTCAGAGCCCTATTTAGTTTGTATCAGGTAAACTTAATTCTGTGTTTCTGACTGTATTTAATGGGTAACTAGTTAAACAAAGTTCATTTCCCTGTAGCAAACAAGCAACAATGGAAGCATCGGCTTTGCGAACTCTACAATTTGTATCTACCTACCTAACGTAAATTGTTTGTATGTATGTACATACTTTCCTAACTTTGTACCGTTAGTAGGTTGTAAAGTAACAAATTGTCTGCAACTAAGGAAACTTAAATTTAATACTGAGTAAAAGGACCCCGAGAAATGTTCCTAGAAACGTTGTTGGGCTAGTCAATATGAACAACGTTTACTATGGCGATAATAAGGGGAAACGAGGAAATTTTTTTTCGATCCCCATGCAAAATGTCATCTTCCGAGGCAAAAAAAAATGTATATTTTGTAGAGAGAAAAAGTTGTTCATATTGACGAGCCCATCAACGTTTCTAAGACTATTGCTCGGGATCCTATTACACCTAGTACTCGTATAATATTCGTTTTATATTAATATTTTACTATTTGTTTCATCATCATCACCATCAGCACATACTTGTCCACCGCTGGACATAGGCAATTTGTTTACATGCTACAAAAGTTTCTGAAGTTTGAAAAACTTAACAAAACAATAAAAAAATACTAATTAGACCCCACCAGCGACATGTACATAAGTATTTTTTGGAGTTTGAAAATTTCCCATTAGAAATGGTACCCTACTGTGGTAGTAGGAGTAGGACCCAGGCGGACGGTCCCTGCAAGAGATCATCAAGGACACGAAGGGTTTGTTGCGGTTCCTGGAGGAGCTAAGGTAGTTGGAGTAGCGCCACCCAAATCACGCTCGTCGAGCTTCGGAAACGTCCCATATCATCCATATCTACCCTATTGTGAAATACCACAATACTTTTATCAATAAGCCTAAGTAAAAACTTATCTGTCATAAAAGTAACAAATTAATACAGATCTTCTTCACAGAAAGGTTCACTTTCGTTTAATAACGAACCAAATGAACTATCTACCTGGACTACAAAAACGTCTTGTACGTTGATAGAGATGCAATCTCATTGACACATGCCTGAATTCAATTTCGAACTCACAATCCTAAAGTTATTACACAACGAGTTATGCCACTAGGCCATATTGGAACATAAAAAAAACATATTATTCATACATACATACACATATCACGAAAAGAACAAGTCATGCGTTTTACGTTTACGTCGTCCATTGCGTGCAACAATATCCACTCAGCTCAGGTCTTTTTGAGCCAACATTAACTGTTCTGAAACATATGTACCTCTCGTTCTGTTACAGGCAAACACTTTGCATTAGAAAAGGACAACATTATTATGTGGCGGATCATTACATAACCGTTTATCGAACTGCATTTTTACATAATTCGTCTTCATGCTAATAGTAAAATATTCAATGACAATATGAATTACCTACTATTTACCATTTTTTTTGTGCACGATTGTTTTTTTTTTACAAAGAAATATTTTGTTTGGCAACAAATGAATGCGCGGTAGGTATTAACGATCGAATGTGTGATGACGTAGGCGTGTTTGGCAACGAATAACTTTGTTATGTAAGTAAGTAGCTATAGAATGCATTTTGTTTTGGTTAAATATATTATAGAACATACACACATCACAAGTGTCTAGGGATCATTTTAGATGCAATCAAGAATATATTTTACAAAAACTGAATTCTTTTTCATTTTTCATTTCATCATTCAAAATGTGGTGATTAGTCATTGATACAGGCATGGGGAATTGGGTAGGAGACCAATCCGGAAGATTAGATTTGATTTAAATAGGTATTTAAATCTAATTTAGGTAAATTAGATTTTATTAGAGCTTAAAATGTTCTTGATCCCTAGCTAGACTCTTTTGATGTGTGTATAATGTTAGCTGTCAACTATTCCTCGTTACCACATAAATAAATAAATACATTTCACGTCTTTTCATTACAAGCGTGTTTAATTATTAACAAACTATTATTTCCCTGCCCTTATCCCCCACAAGGTGGGGTCGGCGCAACACGTTTCCTTTCGCCATTCATCTCTGTCACTCGTCATCTCTGTAGTTACACCTTTCACGCACATTTCATTTTTCATACAGTCCATCCATACCTTCTTTGGTCTCTCTCCCATTATTAACACATAATTCTAATAAGGTAATAAATCATGAAAATAGCAGGATTCGGCGATATATCTTGTGCTTCCATCTTATTATATCTAGGAATATGAATAAAATAAAATAATTAAAAAAAATACACTTCACGCCTTTTAATTCCAAAGCGAGGTAGGCACTTGCTTAATAAGCAAATTCCCACGGTTCACGCGCGCGTATTTAACCCAACGTGACAGGGGGTGAGCCCATCGCCGTTATAAGGTGCACACACCTTGTGGTGACGATGTTGTCCTTCACCGTACGAGCGTTGCGTTGCGTACATAGGCTCTGAAAAAGAGTCCCATTGGTACACGTCCAGTAGCCGGACTCGAACCCGCGACCTCCCGGTTACAGTCAAGTATCCGACCAAGTGGACCACAGACGCTCTTATGAATATATACCCATTAATAGTCTTATTTTGTAGTATTATAACAGTGGGAAATGTTCCGACTACGGGAAATCGCCCTTTTTTTTAACCCTTCAACTACTTGACCTGCTGTACCTACGTACGTACAACAGGTTTAGGAACATATTCCAAGTTCAGAATAATGTCTTTTGTGAGCCTGAAGAACCAAGAAAATAACTGGCACCTTTACAACGCTGCTCTCTAATTTCAACCATTTTGCCAATAGCCAATTGATACAAATTTGACAGGTGATTTGATTATGTTGAACAAATTTCTCCATTTGACACGTGCTGGTCGCACAGCGTTCGTGAGGCAGATCACGTATCTATGCCGAAGACAGACGTAATCGAGCTGACCTGAACGATTTTGAGCTGTCGATGCTTTAATCGGCATACCATAATTTCGTTTTATCACCATATCATACATGTGAGTCACGAATGTTATCTAATTAAAGGTGCTAATTCTCAAGTGCCGACTGCAACCACAACAAAAAACTTACATGTACATGTTTTTTTTTACATATCCTAGGTAGGAGTATGAATGCTGGGCAAAGACCCTTCCACTCCTCTAGCTCTATTTTGGACCACGTCGTGTGTGTGTGAGCATGTGTATCAATCCAGGTCTTCCCGCCAACTCCGCCTGGGTCGGCTCCGTTGCGGCTTTCGCCCAACGGTCAGGGTACATTCGACTGACGTGACCAGTACATTTCCACTTCAGCTAAATATACCTAATACGAAAATTAAATGTGTTGCTAAGTCCAAATCTTAAGAACGGCTGGACTCTCTAATTATTTTTTTGTTGCGCTTATTAATGTCAAGTAAATAAATACATAGTATACAACAAAGTCGCCTCCCGCTGCCTGTTGCTATGTGTGCTTAGATAATTAAAACTACTTAATGGATTTTGTTGCGGTTTTATTTAGTAGATACAGTGCTTATTGAAGAAGGTTCATGTGTATTACTTGCATAAATAGCAGAGAAACACTGTCAATAATGTATATTGGCAAAACATCGTTAGCCGCGTCAACTAGTATAAGATAAAATAAAAATGTACGAATTATACTCATTGAAAGTGAATTAATCGTTAATTCACCCCCTTACCAAAAAACTGAGGGTTTATCTGAAGCTCGCACCAAAATATCGGTCGTACATCAACGCGACATCTCTGAATGTGACACTGTTGAAACTACAATTTTATTACTATTACTAAGGATTCTTTTCGCAATAACAAAATATCGCGTTGTTGTAGCAAATGACTTAAACAGCGCTTGTAGTCCAATTGGTCGAATACTTGCGATCGGGAAGTCGCGGATTCAAGACCGACACACTGGAAATATTATTATACCAATAGAACTCTTTTTCAGAGCCGATCTACACAACGCAACACTCGTACGGTAAATGGTGACCCGTCGGAGTGCCTCTGCCTACCCCGCTTAGGGATTAAAAGGCGTGAAGTGTATTTTTTTTTATTTTATAAGATGGCCATATTAGCCGTAGAACCGATGACCGTTGGGGAAAACGAGTTCTCGGGTGGAGACCGCGTCTCGGCAAACGGAGTGTAGGACGCCCTCAGGCAAGGTGGACTGATGATATACGCAAGATGGCTGGCAGAAGCTGGATGCGAGAGGCCGAAAACATATCACAGTGGCGTGCAATTGGAGAGGCCTATGTCCAGCAGTGGACAAGTATGGGCTGATGATGATGATGATTTAATAATGACATCTTATTAAATCATCATCATCATATCTTCTCTTCTGGCCCATAAAATGAATTATTCGGAAACGGAGAAGTAATTCAGTTCTAAGCGACGACGATCCGTTCATAAATTTATTGCGGTTTTTCCCTTGTCAAGTGAAATGCTGGGAACTCCCATGCAATGCAGCACCTGTCTCTTACCTTTCATGGAATATTTTTTTTACAACAACAACACACACACATCCTATGTTAAGTAGCTAAAGCACCTGTGTTATGGAAATCAGACAACGAGATATATTTACTTATATTTTTTTTTCACTTACATATACATAATTATACTTATATAAATAAAACACACAGACACATCCAACAAGTGCTTAAAAGCTCATCACTTAAGCACCTGTCAGCGGTGGGAATCGAACCCACGACCCTACGAAGCAGAGGCGGACATGCTGACCACTACACCGACGGGCCCGTTAATATACATATACCGAACTAGTGGACGCCCCGCGATTTCATTCGCGTAGTTTAGTAGAACCTGCATCCCAAATTTCAAGCGTCTACCTTGAGCGGTTTAGATTTTTCATACAAACGTTTTATCCCATTAATTCCTGTTCCCGTGGGAACTTCGGAAATTCCTTCCTTAGTGCACCCCTACGGTACCTAAGCTATGTCCATTCCAAATTTCAAGTCTCTACGTTTAGCCGTTTGGGCTGTGCGTTGATATGTCAGTCAGTCAGTCATTCAGTCAGCTTTTCCTTTTATATATTTAGATACAAGGCGTGACTTAATTACATTCTACATTCAAATGTTGTTGATGTTTTATAAGGAATCTTGTCGCTCGTTTAATCACCATAACAAATAAGTCAAGGCTGCAGTCGCTAGAGCTTCGCTATCTGTAAAGTACGTAGAAAAATATATGCATATTATGTATACAGATACACGAAGGGAGGGCACGCCACACGTCACCTTTTAATTATTTTAATGGATTAATAAGTAGGTAGCATTTTTTATGATTATTTAGGGTCATCGAAAGTGGAACAGGCGCTGTTTCCATAAAACGTATACTGAAGTTCTTTGGTCCCATTATAAATATAGTTGGGTGGGGTCTGAAAAATGTTCTTTGGCTGACCCCACCCAGCATCAGCGACGGCTGAAGGCCATCGGGGGGGGTTTTTAGTCAGTAGAAGTCAGACGTTTCCATAGCGGCGGATTGAAGTTTTCCCCTATCATTGATACCCATGGATTAAACATGTCTAAGCGCTTCTGCTTAAAAGCAACATAAATAGGTATTTTTAATACAGGAACTTATTAATATACATTTAAAAAAACATAACAAATAAAAAAAATCCTTATCTTACTAATATTAGAATTGGGAAAGTGACTTTGTTTGTTTGTTCCGTTTTCACGCCGTAACTACTGAACCGATTGCTTTGAAATTTTGCAGACGTATAGTTAGAAGTCCGGTTTAAATAATAGGGTACTTTTTAACTCGAAAAAAATGTTATTCCCGAGGGAAAACAAAAATATTCCTTTATACCGCAATATAAGTCCACGAGAGGCCGCGGGCGGCTAGCTTTCCGCTATTTCCATAAATCACTAAAAAGTGTCAATTTTGGATAAGAATCCAACGCATAAGCCAGTACAATATGGATTATTTTATTTTCGAGTGACAGTGCGCTCATGAGCATGAAATTATTAAATTGATTACTCCCGACGACAGAGTCATAGATCAAAACCAGCTACGTGACATTATCTCGTGGTGATTTTTTGCTACTGCGTCTTACTTAGACCTTCTTATTTATTTTGTATTTTTTTCTTAATTTATTACTATATTGCATTAAAACTACAAAAGGTCTTAAAAGGCAAACCGTTTGGTTCGAATAAATGGTAAATCCACCTGGTATGGATTACCTATGTCCCTCTGTCCAGCGCTGCAGCCTTGGTCAATACCGGCTAGCGCCCTCCGTAACGTGGGCGTTGGTCTTCCTGGACTCCGTTTCCCTCTAGTCGAAAACCACAACCGCCAGATCGTACGCACCTCTTTAGAACACATGGCCAATCCATCTCCACTGTGCAAAGTGATTTCTTCGCTTATAGTCTAACGCCATATAGTTGATGATCGTGTTTGACCAAAACGTTAAACCAAATTTACGTAGAATGGATATGAGTTGCTTAACCCTATATACTCTAAAAAATATCTTTAATCGAAATTTTACGATGCATTGCTTCTACCGCACAGCCCACACACTTCAAGCCGCGGGCTCAATTGACCATACTTAGGTCATTTTAATACACACATCAAAAGTGTCTAGGGATCAAGTACATTTTAGAAGATTGCAATCAAGAATATATTTTACAAAAACTTAATTAATTCATAATTTATTTAAAATGTGGTGATAAGTCATTGATACAGGCATGGGGAATTAGGTAGGAGACAAATCCAGAAGATTACCTAGATTTGATATAAATAAATTAGATTTTTTTTTTGTGCTAAAAGTGTTCTTGATTTCTAGACACTTTTGATGTGTATAGTCACCGTACATAGAACATGGCGAATAGAATACACGTGTCACCACTCCTGTCCAACATTTCCCGTCGTGGGAGTCGCGGCGAGGCGACCGAAGGAACTCTCCGGAGGACGGGCAGCAGCGCTCTCTGTGAGTCAAACCACAACACCACTGCATAGCCAACCCGCCGACCAAGCGTGGCAATTATTGGCATTTCCCCCATACGATCATACTATTCAAAGTATTTGGGAGGCCCTCGCCCAGCAGTGGACGTCATGTGGCTGATGATCTGATAATGGCATCTAGAACATGTACAGCTGTAGGATATATCGACCACTGCTCCTGTTTGTCTATTAATTTACTTATTCACGGCATATAAATATTTATTAAAGGTCATATATTGTAGGTAGAATTTACCGGTAGGTATATTTCGTTATTATCATTATCTTATTTGAGATATCAATAGTAATCTTAATCTTAATCCCGTTCCCGTGTATATAAAAGGAAAAGCTGACTGACTGACTGACTGACATATCAACGCACAGCCCAAACGGCGAAACGTAGACATTTGAAATTAGGTACGGATGTAGCTTAGGTACCATAGGGGTGCACTAAGAAAGGAATTCCTGAAATTCCCACGGGAACGGGAATAAACGGGAAAATTATTTTGTATGAAAAATGTAAACGGCTCAAGTTAGACGCGTCAAATTTGGAATGCAGGTACTTCAAA
>SJJU01004101.1:0-13436 GCA_012932125.1 Conopomorpha cramerella | reverse complement strand
ACTATGCTTGCTAACCGTACCCTTCCGCTGGCTAAACACGAACACATAAAACATTGTTGACTCGGTCGTTGTGATCGCCGGGACGGGCCGTTCCACTAGTACTCTGACCTACCAGGGAGGAATCGAAACTAGTGAAACGGATGGCCAGCAAGCCAAGTCCGCTTCTACTCTTGAGTGTGTATGTTTGGCTTACGGAAGCGTTCTGTAACGTGAACAAAACAATGTAACAATAACCAACAGAAACGCCAAGAGGAGTTAGAGCGCAAAGCGGAGGAGTTGGCGCGGAGGGAAGCGGAACTGCGAGCCGGCTCGGCCGGACGTCGCAACAACTGGCCGCCATTGCCCGCCTTCTGTCCCGTCCAGCCGTGCTTCTACCAGGACATTAACGTCGACATACCCTTGGAGTTCCAGAGGGTGGTGCGGCACCTTTATTACTTGTGGATGTGTGAGTTTGATTTACATATTTTAGTTACAGTTAACTTTGGACCGGTTGTTTTCGAAAAGTAAAAGAATATATTATGTGTGTGTGTGGACATAACCAGGACATAGAGTGATACTAGTGGATAGTACTTAATATAGTAATATTTTCCGCTTAAATCATCTTTTATAATTATATTTATGGAGCGGATCAGGGCAGGACATTTTTTTAACCCTTTAACGAGCAGAAGGTATTTTTGAAATTCATTGATTTTAGACTGTGTTTCAACGGACTAAGATTAAAAATTAAGTGGTATCTATATTCCATTTGCCTGGTAAAGGGTTAATTGCAGCATTACGACAGTTATAAAATTTAATTGTTCAATATGGGTATTATAAAAGATGCAAATAATAAATGCAGTTCCATGGTAAACACCTACTATCCTTATTGAAATAATTATTTGTAACATTAAACTTCACATATAGACGAGGATGTAGGATAATTTTACTCGTATTAAAACCCGCCCCATTACTAGTAGGTAATAGATTCTCATTAGATAAAAACTGCATTCCAACTAAAATGTGTCGGGTATAAGAACCGGTTATTTTATTGGCCGTAGTCCCTTTTCTAATTGATTTTTTTAATGTTAGGTACTGATAAGAGGAAGGAGTCACAATTTTATGGCCTTTTTTTAAGAGAGTTTTTTTTACCTATTACTCTAAAGGGCATTGATCGCAGGAACGATCACGATCTACGGCAGTAATCCACTAATTCTTGAGGATATATAGGTAGTAGTGGCGAAGCTAGGATGTAAGCCGGTAGATTTTCGATTTTTTTATTTGTCTTACTTATTTGAGCTATAATAAGTCCCTACGCTACTTAATTTCCTTGAACATATTTGTTAATGTGCCTGGCGTAGGCTTGTTTTGTACTACCGGCTTACCCCCTGGCTTCGCCACTAATAGGTAGTTATAATATGGCCAGGGTGAAATATCATGTTTGTCATGTTATTTCGTGTAATTGTTTCTTTCAGTCTATTGACTATTTTACTTTTGATCATTTTAGTGCAATAAAGTACTAAAAGGCCTATGTCCAGCTGTGGACTTCTTAAGTCATGTTGGATGTCATGATGATAATCATCATCATCATCATCAGCCACATAACGTCCACTGCTGGACGAGGGCTTCCCCCAATGAGATCCGTCATTTGGGGTGAAATGCCAGTAATCGCCACGCTTGGCAGGCGGTTGATGATAATGACAGTATTAAAATATATTAATAGGGAACAAAACACGGAGCTTAATACAGATGGCGCTTTGTGCTCTTCACTCATATGAACCAATGACAGTGAGGCAATCTTTCAAATGAACTTGTGGTGACAATCGATTAACCAATCATAAGTTTTAGGATTAAGCGACACTAGCGCCATTAGTTAACGAGTCCCCCACTAATACTTCGTTCTTCCACAGACCACTCCCTAGTCCTGGTGGTGAACATAATAGCAGCTATGTCGATGATGTTCGCCGGCCTCGGCGTCACAACCTTCGGCCTCTCCATCCTCTACTTCATACTGCTGACGCCGTTCAGCTTCGTGTGCTGGTACCGGCCCATATACAAGGCGTTTAGGAGCGACTCCTCCTTCAACTTTATGGTGTTCTTCTTCATATTCCTGTTCCAAGGCATCACTACGCTGGTGCAGTCGATTGGCTTCAGCGGCGGGGGCTCGTGGTGAGTTTCATTAATTATTTTCCTTAATAAATAACTAGTAGTAGTAGAGAGCGTCTGTGGTCCAGTTGGTCGGATACTTGACTTGTAACTGGCAGGTCCCGGGTTCGAGTCCGGCTACTGGACGTGTACCAATGGGACTCTTTTTCACAGCCTATGTACGCAACGCAACGCTCGTACGGTGAAGGACAACATCGTGATGGAACCGGCACACCACAAGGTGTGTGAACCCTATAACGGCGATGGGCTCACCCCCTGTCACGTTGGGTTAAATACGCTCGTTGAACCGTGGGTACTTGCTTTAGCAAGTGCCTCTGCCTACCCTTCTTTGGGATTAAAGGCGTGAAGTGTATTTATTTTATTTTTAAATAACTAGTAATCTCAGACCAAACACAACCGTCAAACAGACCGTCAGTCTGTCTCTTTTTCACCGCCAAGAAAATGGTCTATCAGTTTTGATGACACTTCCCGTGTCACTAAAACATCAATAAGGTTTGAGTTGCTATATTGTGACAAGTGAACAATGAACCTTCATGTCTAATGACATTCATATGAGTTTCAACCTTAGGGTGGTAGAGCAGATTCTTGGCCGACTGTACTTCCATCCTCCAATGTATGTTATATGTATGGATGTAGATGAAGCGAAAAGGGTATGTCAGGACCGTGGCAAATGGAGATCTGTAGTCTCTGCCTACCCCTCCGGGAGACAGGCTTGAAGTGTATGTATGTATGTTACGGGTCCAAACTGTCACTTTTACAAACTGTTACTAATTTGACAGCTTGGATCCAGATTTAGCCTGATACGCAGTAAGGTACAGATGATATATTTTCTTGCTCTTTCACTCCTGCATGCTGTTCATATCGTTGTCTCGTTTTATTCTAAACGACAGGTTAGGATTGCAAGTCCAGTTGTTTTTGGTCTGAGTTAGTAATAGCACAATAACGATATAGTAGTTACATACATACACTTCACGCCTGTCTCCCAGAGGGGTAGGCAGAGACTACAGATCTCCATTTGTCACGATCCTGACATACCCATATAGTAGTTAATAGTATAATAGTAGTTAATAGTATAAATAACGATAGTTTAGTTCGTCATTATAAGTGCTATTACATAGATTTGATATTAAAAAAAAAGAAATTAAACATCCCTGGTTCGAATTAATTTATTTTACTGGCAAGACGAACCGTGAAGGTATGTTTTCAAATTATCAAGGCTTACATACATTTAAGTAGTTAACATTGACTTTTTAGCTCCAAATCATGGTCACCCTACAGAAACACTTACGGTATACTTTCGAGCCAAGCGTCACCGACAATTAAGGAATGGCAATGACGTCACAGCGGCACTGTGACGTCATTGTTGCCGCGTCAGGTGTCGCTGAGCTCGAATGACGATCCCTAGAATTTCATTCATTTGCATGGAACATCAATCTGTCGCTCTGTGGCGGCGTCACTGTCGACAAAAGACGCTAGCATCGAAAGTTTACCTTTAGCTACAAATATAGTCCACGTGAACTTTTGTTCTATTAACCCTTTAACAGGCAGAAGGTTTGTCTGTAATTAATTGATTTTAGACTTTATTTTAACGGACTAAGGTTCAAAATTAGGTGGGATCTATATTCCCTCTTCCTGGTTAAGTGTTAAATAATGTATTTTCTTATTATGTTTCCAGCGGCCTGATAACGAGCATCTCCACCTTCCACGAGAACGTGGCCGTGGGTATCATCACCATGATGGCGACTGTCGGCTTCATCACCGCTTTCGTCGCTGATGTACTGCTTATATCTAAAGTGAGTATTTTTTTTTTGTGTTGTGGTGTCTATTGGCTATGTGCGCGACGGTGGCGACGCGTAGCGTTTACAACATTTGCGGAAGCTGTCAAATAATAACAATGTTACTTTTCTTTGCAAATATAAATAATACAAAGATTAAAATAGTATTGTTGACAATATTATATAAGTGAAATTTATTCAATAGTTTGTAAAATTAATATAATAATAAAAACCCGGTTTGAAACTATTACATATAATATTAGTTTCCAACCACAAACTGAGAAAAATGCAATAAATGAGTATTAGCCGAGCATGTAAGAACGCAACACGATAAAAAGTTAACAACGCAACAACAGTCATGGCCCATTAGCTATGATTTTCTACTGCAATCAACACTTGACAGCTGATCATCCGCATTTGTTTCCGATTTCTGCCGTGTTGTGCGCTGCGGTCGTTATCTCTCTGCCACTACTTGCTTTGCACATAGCCAATAGGGCCTTGTTGTGCCCAGTATCACTGCGACCATTGCTGAACTATTGTGATCACCACTTATTTAATCCTTTGAAGTTCAGTATCAATTTTGACCACCTACTTAATCCTAAATTCAGTATCAATTTTGAGCGCCTTTATAAAAGTAAGTACTTTTTTGATACTGAGATTCACCAGTGGTGTGCACACCATATAGGCAAAAAGACACTGCCTACCTTAGTATTTTGGCTACCCGACCTAATAATAGTTATTGCAAGATCTTTTTTTGTTGTACTCACGACATAGGCTAACGAAGGTCCTGTGTTTGTGGGTGAGTAGATAGGTAGGTACCTATATTTCGTAAAGACAAGTTACCTATACATAGGTGTCAATTCGTAAGGATTACTGTCTTACCTTGTCGTAAAAGACAGTGCACGCCACTGAGATTCACCACTACAAAGTGAGTAATACAGATTTGGTTGGAAATACTCGTTTATACGTTCTACTAATCTACTGTTTCAAAAAGATTGATTGAACGTTTTAAAAAGATTGACCTTGTCGTCATAGTAGATGTTGTTCATTTTGACGAGTCCAATAACGTTTCTAAGACTATGTATTTACACGCGGTATGTATTTGTCAATCAACTGTTTATTCTGGTGATGATATTAACCCATTAACGCCCAGCCCCCCTAGTACAGCACTCCAAGAAATAAGTGACAAGACATATAACGCCGTGTGATTTGTTGAAACCAGCTGAGTCGCACAAGACGTGACATAACAGCCAATCAGAGCGCGTATTTGTTCAATGTCATCTCTTTCTTGAGGCGTGTGCTAGGCCTGCTGAAGAATACTTGCTCTTCAATTGATTTTGACTTTTATTATCAAGTAATAGCGTTTAAAATAACTTGTCAGTTTCCGAGTACAGTGAGTGCTAATGGATTAAGATGTTTTGGGCATATTGTGAGGAGGGATGAAAACCACATAACTAGGAAAGTGATGAGTTTGAATGTGATTGGATACAAAGGAAGAGGGAGACCAAAGAACGTATGAATGTGATGAAACTGTGTGAAAATGATATGTGTATAAAAGGTGTTATTGTAGTGTGAAAAGAGGAAGTTGCGATTTGAAAGAAGATGTAGTGACTAATATTGAACAGGGCATGCTTCGATGGATTGGGCATATGGAGAGAATGGTTGGAAGTCGACTAACGAAAGAGATTTATATGGTAGTGGCAGGGTGAGTAGAGGTCGCCCCATAAGGACATACATCGACCAGATTGATGACGTCCTGGCGTGATAAGTACTCGAAATCACGTATGAAAAGATGTAGGAATATAGATGAAGTTAATTGTTTACGTCAGGGCCTTGAAAAATGGATATCAGTAGTCTCTGTCTACCCCTCTGGGAGACAGGCGTGAAGTGTATGTATGTTTGTAGTTATAACTGCAGCGATTAATGACAAGAGATTATGGCGAAAGGAAACATGAGCTAATGTGGGATGATGGGAACAGGGTGGGGCAATGATGGAAATGTTTGTCGATCCAGGTGCACCGCATCTACCGGTCGACGGGCGCGTCCCTGGCGAAGGCGCAGGCGGAGTTCACGCACGAGTTCCTGCGCAACCAGCACGTGCAGACCGCCGCCTCCTCCGCCGCCGCCGCCGCGGTCAACGCGCAGATCGCCAACAACCGGTACTGAGCGCCGCTGCCCACTAACTGGTGAGTGATGCCGCTGCGTGCGACCGAACACGACTGGTGCACTCTGTTCTTACATAATTTCTACGAACAATTTCGACACTTCGTATCGTGTACGGATAATGGGAAATTTTCTTTGACGTTTTTCTGACAGATTTTCGTTACTGTCATACTTTCCAAACAAAGTTTGACAGCAATGACAGTTCCCAAATTTTCTTTGACGTTTTTCTGACAGATTTTCGTTACTGTCATACTTTCCAAACAAAGTTTGACAGCAATGACAGTTCCCAATGGGGAATTTTCTTTGACGTTTTTCTGACAGATTTTCGTTACTGTCATACTTTCCAAACAAAGTTTGACAGCAATGACAGTTCCCAATGGGGATTTTTCTTTGACGTTTTTCTGACAGATTTTCGGGCGGGGAACTGTCGTTACTGTCAAACTTTCCAAACAAAGTTTGACAGCAATGACGTCAAAGAAAAGTCCCCATTGTTTTTTCCGCCAAATACGTAGTTTGGTACGAGATTAAACATTCATTAGATAGTTTTATTAACGTCGTTTCATTCGATTATAAAATGACATCTCTATCAATGAAAATCTACAAGTCTATTATTATTTTCAGATCTAGTAAGCACATCTCGTCCCAGGAGATAACGAAGTCTGTAATTCGTCGGATTCGACCACAATCAGATAAAATGTACCCTTTTGACGAACAACGTTACACATCTCTGTCAAATTCCTTATATTACAATTTCATGTATTTTCAATTTGTACATAACCGCTGCACGTTTTATATTATATAAATATAAATGTACCTATTTAATGTCAATATTGCTATTGAGATTTTTTTTCTTATAGATTCACATAATATGCGCTATTTAATGTTTTTTTGTTTATCTGTATGCCAAAATATTCGGAGGCTGTGTTTTAAGTGAGACACGTGGCCGGATTAAAATGTAATAAATATTTCAATGGAGAAGAAAAGTCAAAAACTAATCGCGCTAGTGTCGTTTGACTAGAACTTACTTTTTTTGAGTCAAATATGTTACGCCTTTACGAGGCAAAGGGAATATAGATACAACTTTATTTTGAACCTTAGTCCGTTAAATTACAGACTAAACCCAGTTAATTTCAAACAAACTTTCTGCCTGGTAAAGGTTTAACACAGTGCTATGTGAAGTTTTGGATTTTCCTTCCCCGTCGAAATTATAAAAGCAAATTCAAACTACAGATGTCATTAACGTCAATTTAAATATATAAATTGATTACTGTACCAAATTTTTCTACTGGTGAAAATTATATCAATGTGGATGTGACAAAGAGCACAGATAGAAAAAAAAATGATCCAATAACGTAACATATCGCTTTTACAATTGATGTTTTATGTCTTTGTAATATGGTTGAAAATCATAAATAGACACATTTTGTATTGGATCACTTTTTTTTATAATTGTACGACAGATCACGCTGCAACCGAGCTTACTGCTGCTTTAACACACATGAATTATTATTATTAGCTATAGTATATTATTTATTTTGCTATAAGAAATCGTTGAACAACGCGAAAATTAATTTATCGTTTATAGAAATCCCAACATTCCACGAGATTTAAATTGTGTTTTCACACTGACAAATTCTGTGGCGTGGTAGTAGGTATTGCATTTTATAGAGTATTTCGTAAGTTATCTTTGATTATGGGTATGTTTCCACCGAGCGGACGTCACGGCATCGAATGATCTTAAAAAAATAATAATATGAACGTCGATGCGCGCGCCCTCTGTTCAAGCTTCTGTTATTGGCTTGGTAATATAGACTTTAAACGCTGTAAACAAGATTTATTTTCTCCTGAATATTATAAAATGAGTTTCTGTCCGGCCGTTTGATGGAAACACACCTATAATGTTAGTTTAAATTAAAACACTAAATTATTCACGTGGCCAGGTTGTAGTATTACATATCTTGCCGTAACAAATGACGCAAAGAAATACAAGAGAAATCAATGTCTACTGTGTTTTTTTTTGCTTGTTGCTGGAGAAATCAATGTCTACTGTGTTTTTTTTTGCTTGTTGCTGGTTTCACTTCAAGTACTAAATTGATAGAAGTAAGTTTTTTTTTATTACGTACTAGTCATATGACTAACGATTCTTGGGAACTATGTTTATTTATGTTAATAACTTGGGCTTCATAAAAGACAAAATAGGAGTATAAATGGGATTACGTACATGTGCTATGGAAATTAAAAACAATTATCAGATTTTATGTGCTAAGACTGCGTCACTTTGGCTGTCAATTTGTTTAATAAATATGCGCTTTTTATTAAATGTATAAAATAGACGCGTCGCGTATATTACGATCTATTAAGTTTTATTATTGAATAATGTTGCTAATCTTTTTGTCATTATTGTTTGAAATGTATTATGACGGCGATGGGCTCACCCTCCGTCACGTTGGTTTAAATACGCTTTGTGAACCGTGGGCATTTGCTTAGCAAGTGCCTCTGCCTATCCCGCTTTGGGATTAAAAGGCGTGAAGTGTATTTTATTACCGTATTACCAACATCTATTTGTCCAGTATTTAGTGAGAATTCTCATATTGATCTTGAAAATGTATAAATAGATCAATCTATCGCGGCCCCTCTCTTTATTGTTTTTGCTCCTAAAAAGCTTTCTTTCAACTCTTTAAAGTTATCTGTCTTAACTATTCGTTTGAAACAAAAATCTACTTCATAATTTTTCTATAATATCAATCGGGGCAACGTTTTATTGACACAAATAAAATATCATAGATAAATAATTTCTGTAACGATTTATGTATTATTGACTTGGGCATTTTAATATATGTAGCCCTTAATGACTAATCATGGAGTGTGCCACTGAGGCAAAAGGTATCCTGCTTGAACTATGTTATTCCTTAGTTCTTACCAATAAGCGTAATGTTGATGATTTCCACACTAATTACTTCTAATACAAGTGCAAAGGCTCCTAAGTGATTAGTAAGAGAAGGATACTGTTGGTGACTAAACCTCTGACTAAGAAAGTACATAGTGCAGTCACGCGTATAAACAATTACAAAGCATTGATAGAAATGTTGGTTTTGTGAATTTGATATTTATTCTACATCTCTTACTACGATGAAATAGGTCTTATATCAAAGTAGCAATCGTTAGTTTAAAGCTTCATGTTTATACACGTGACTCATTCGTAGACAGTCAGAATAAGACAACCCTTGATCGTGAAAACAATGATTGCAATCTACTTGAGGACACGACAGACGTTCTGTCTATGAATATTAGAACCTTCTGCTGATAAAAAGAAGTACATATAAAAAGAATTAAGAGAAATTGGTCCCGCCGTTCTCGAGTTTTGTTCGTAGCAACACATTTATTTTTGTATTATAGAAGGTCAAATTAAAAAGTCACTCAGCCCTACATAATAATCCCAACTTTCCCCAAGAAGGAGAATTATGGCAAAAACGAAAAAAAAATTCACCTCCGCATTACCTATAGGTAATTTTTTTTCGGGAAAGTTGCTATGTTTCAGGGTCTTTGTGACTATCTTGAGTTAGTTTCGCCAACGTTTTTGATTTAACGTTATAGGTACTTTTAATGTTATCACATCTGACTGGCGGGATGTGTCTATGAAAGTGTTAAAACATTATTCTTTATGGAACGAATGGATAGGATTTGAACTAATTATTTTTTGTTGCATGATCACAGTCATATCAATGTGACATCCAAAAATATTCTATGTTGTATCATTAACTATAGTGTTTTGTTTCTAGAAAATGATTTCATAATTCACACACGTTCATATATTTAATGCACTTTGGTCTCTGATAAATCGGTCGCCATAACAGCTTTGAAATAACACGTTTCCTGTTAATTGCGATGGAAATATGCCTATGGTTATACTGTACTATTTGCTTTTTATTCTATATCATAATATAAAGTATCGCCAGGGTTCATATAAATTATCTACATACATAAATATTTATGCATCGCCATGTATTTTTTTTTAGCAAATAAAAAGTACCAAAAAACGTACCTACTTATACATATATTGGGAATATCTACATTTTATTAATCTGGGCCTAGTTTTTGTTTAAAATAACTATTTATTATTCTAATACCGTCCTTACCCAGATGCACCGGTAAGAGCGCTTACTTACGTGTAGACTTATATACCTAACGATTAAAATGTTTTGTAATTAAGTCATGTTAAACTTATGAATATAAATAAAATAATAAACTAGTTTCTGAATAACTGGCTTTTCATTTATCCAGTAAGTCTGCACGATGTTAGCATTTGGCTTGGATATGTTAACAACTTAATAATGTGCTCATGTCAAAATAAACTGTACAACACAAGTGAATAAAAAGTAAACATAAAATAAGACTGTTGACAAACTGTAATTTTTACCAAAATTACCCATATTCAAACTGACAGTTTGAATCCAGAAATACATCATTTCCCATACATTGGTGGAAAAAAGACTGAAGTTGCAACGCGGCTTGCAAGTCTAGTTGTGTTTCGTCTGAGCTGCCAGTGCATTTCACAGACTGTCTGTCACTTTCATTAGGTCCACTAAAATCTGTTCTCGGGGCAAAGAAGTTAATATCAACCCGGGCAACCCATCGAAGCCAAGGACACGTTGATTTAGTCCCTCAATGCCGACTTTCCCCAAAATGACTACTTATTAAACATTTCTTACAACTTGTCCCGCTATACCAACATTGTCAAATTTGCTTTTCAGAGATCACTAAATGCCGACTATTGCCAACAATCGTTCAAAGCCTATTCTTTATTTGTTTCCAATGTCAAATAGTCAATATGCCAACTTTATTACTTTTTGTAAGGATTAACAATAAATCAAAAAGTCGGCATTCAGTGATCTCCTGCAAGTATTTTTTTAAATATGTATTGGCATAGCGAGACAAATTATAGGAAAAGTTCAATATGTAGTCATTTTGGGGAGTCTGCTGTACCTGCACAGTACTGTAGCGCGTGTGGAGACGTTCCCTACCTACTTCTAAACTATCAAGCAAAATAATGGGTTAGGTAACCGCGTGTGAAATGTCCTCTTTATATTTAAGCATGCTTTACTTAACTTTCTATTTGGCCTTTATATTGTAATTAAAGTATTCAGCGATCTGGTTGAGCATACTTTCTGGTCGGACCACTTGTTAAATAAGTATTATGTACATTCTGTTCCATTATTCGACTTGGTAGTTTTAATTAAAACAGCTGATTGCGGTCTTAAATTTTATTATTTTTTTGTCAAAATTATAACTATTGTTTTCTTAATGCTAACAGTATCTAATTGATAAATACTTGGTTATTCTACACAATCAAATTAAGGATATCGTTTATTAACGAATTTACAACAATAACATATACAGCTTATTTGCCTGAAACTATACAAATTAAAGGTACTAATCACATAATTATTCTCGTAGAATTTGAAGAAAATTACCCATGAAAAATAATTAATAGAATGAACATAAGTATTACAGACAAGAAAAACCGCATATTTGTCTGCCTAACTACCCCTATGTAAAACAACGTAAATTACACCATAAAATGTTTTTTAGTTGCAACTGTACGAATATTTCTACAGCAAGCAATTTGTATTTATGTCCAATACTGTTTTCTTGTCGTAAAAATATTTACGAAAAACGAACAGTGGGGTTAGAACAATGAAAAGAAAACGACCGCTTAATTTTGATTCGTGTCGGGATCGACAACCATGATCGACGTCCATGACTCACAGCTCCACGTACTGTGACTGTTATTACTACGCTAATAAATTAATAAGGTAGGAAACTCATAAACTAATGGCCCTAGAATCGAGAGTCGGAAAACTATGTGATTGGTTTTTTATTTTAACTTGGCTCTTATGTTCAGCTATAAAGCCGAAAATTCTGCCACAAACAAAGTAATCTCTCATTACATTATTTTTCATCACCAGCACACTATTACACTAATTCCACCACATTAACACAATAATTGTAGCATAAAAATTAATTTTGAAAATGAGAAGCAAAGAAGCCATTTGCATCTCATCGCTTCATGTATAACAGTCCATGTGATTGGTTAATAGGTCTCCAAAGCGCTGTTTTGGAACATTAGATACTAGCGCCGTTAGTTCCTCAGTTTCCTGCACACGAAACGGAAAATCGTTTTCTTACAACTTATTCATTTGAGAAAACAATAAAATAAGTCGTCACGGTGACTTTGGAAAAAGTTTAGCCACGATTACACTTCCAGAAACCCATTTACTCGGTTCCATTTCCTGGTATGTTTCAGAGAAATAATTGAAAGCAACTATCCGACATGATTTTATATGCAGAATAGCATTAATATTACCAGTGTATGTAGTTCACAAAACGCAAGAAATTTTCACATTCAATCTTACTGTAATTATGCAGCGGCGAGAAATTGGTACCATTAGCCTTTATTGTTGTAACCCCAGAGTGTTGTAGCAAAATAAAATAGTGTTCTATGTCTGCGGTTGGTTCGCGTGCGCGTGCGCCCCGAGCCTGGTGGGGTCCTGGCTGGGGTAGTGCATGCCCGGGGGGGCCGGCGGGGGCAGCGGGGGGGCGCCCCAGCCCCAGCCGCCGCCGCCGCCGCCGTACTGCAGGTTGAAGAAGTCGTTCGGACGGTTCGGTGGTGGCGGCATCTGGTGGACAAGTAGAGTGGTGTTGAAGGAGCATTTATTATTGGGACTGTGCACGACAGTAGCGCCATCTTGCAAACGCACTATTTGAGGCATATTTCAAAAAACAGTATTTCAAGGCCTTGTTTATTTTGTAAATTAAAGTAAATAAATTGATTTTAGAACCAAAGGACACTTTTAGTGAAAATTAATTAAAACTGTGTATGAAAAAGATGGACGTGCCAGGGTGGCTAAATGCCATCAGAGACATATTATTACACCACAATAATGAACTGGGATAATACAGTGCGCTTATGATGAGTGACTGAGTGCTTAAATGTTATTATACTGCATGGTAGTCAAGGGTTTCCCCAGACGGGACCATTCAAGTGACACCCTTAGTAGGAATCAGCGCGCTATCGAAGCTTGAGTGTGTGTAACCAAGAACAGTGATAAGTAGCAACCTGCGGCGGGAAGGGGTGGTGCATGAAGGCGGGCGGCGGCGGCGGCAGCGAGCCCGGCAGCCCCGGCACCGGCGGCAGCTCCGGCATCAGCTCCTGCTTCTCGCCGCCACCTTGACGACCTGACAATTGCAAATTATAGTATTTAAAGGGGGGATTAGGCAAAATTGATAGTTCCTGCGCGTACAATATAACAATTTATTGCTGTTTAAATAAAACTGAAATTTAATCTGCATCACAGA
>SJJU01004100.1:0-27778 GCA_012932125.1 Conopomorpha cramerella | reverse complement strand
GCGTTCCTGAGAAAAAGGGTCTTGACAGACGGACAACAAAGTGATCCTATAAGGGTTCCGTTTTTTCCTTTTGAGGTACGGAACCCTAATAACCTGTACTCAACTCGAGAATCGAAAAAAGAAAAAGAACTGACAATATTTCTATTTAAGAGATAGATTCCAGAGGTATTAAGTAAATTTTTCTATGAAACATGTCTAAAATGAATACAATGCATTGTTTTCACATTTATTTTATAGTAGGTGTTAGATAACCACATTTTTTTAATGAAGGAATTCTTATTAATAAATTTGATGATATGGGTCCTAAGAACAGAACTTATGTCTTATAGTCCCATACTGACCAATGTAAATGAGCCACCCTGTATAATTGCTTAAGATAGTGTTGGGTTAGAAGTCACTACACTATTAGTCAGTGGTACCGTTTAACTTCAGCAATCAAAACTATAGCTTTTTTTAAATGATACTATTGCAGCAATAAAATCCCCCCAATGAACCAAATGACAAATAGAATGCTCTCTTAATACAAACCATAGTATTTAACAATTATGTAACTTAGCTGATCATTGCCACTTTCTACTAAAGTAATTTTTTATTGATCCTTGACTGAATGACTTACGTTTCGGTAACATATTTTACAGGCCTTTGTCACCCGGGAGTTTGTTACCATTGTGTGACACCAAATGTACAAACAGGAACAAAACACTTTGTACACAAGGATTTGAAGTTACTTGGTTGTTAAAGGAAACTACAGTGTGGTTTTTAAATTTTATTCCATAACCTAGACATCTCACTTCACCTCCTTAACTTGCAGACCTGAAACAAACAGAGTAGGTAAATGAGAAAAAGTGTTCCTTTGA
This sequence comes from Conopomorpha cramerella, assembly GCA_012932125.1. Lineage (NCBI taxonomy): Eukaryota > Metazoa > Arthropoda > Insecta > Lepidoptera > Gracillariidae > Conopomorpha > Conopomorpha cramerella. The sequence continues at coordinate 26,921 of SJJU01004100.1, read as the reverse complement.
CTCCTACAGTCAAGGTACAAGGTAGGTAGCACTGTTACAGGTGCTAAGCACAGCACACTTATTAAGAAGAGGTCCCATAACAAGGACATTGCACTATTGTTGTCAACTTTGGTGCATGCATCTTTTTAGTTGCACTGAGGGTAAATTGGCACTTTATTCCATGTGGATTGGAATATGTAGAATAAAAAAATTGTCTTGTTTTTACACATAAATTATCTCCCAATCAAGGAATTTTGCTGGGAGTAGACAAATCTGTTATTCTCACAGCTTGTAAATTTTCCAAAGTGAAAAGATGCAGGAAGAGATAAAGTTGGTACAAGTAGTAGTTTTGATTTTTGAACAATTTATTATTGAAGTAGCACTTTTAATTTCTACAATGCAAATAGAGGTCAGCACATGAATCCTTTGTGTACTTAAATCACTGGCTAAGTGTGATTACATTAGCCAAAAACAATGTGTTCCCTTTTTCCTATTGTAGTACAGACATCAACATCAGCTTATACTGGACATATGCCACTCCAATTGCATGCCACTGTGATCTGTTATCAGCTTCTAGCAAGACAACTTGCTGCAACCCCTAGGAGAGAGGGTTGAACATTTTTATGTGGACACCTACTTCTAGGACAACTGTTGCAGATCCAACTCTCATCACCAACATAGGTAGTGCTTTAGTGATGTGCTGTGGTATTTGTTGTGTGCAATTCATTTGAACATTTGTAGTAATTAAATAATCATGTCATTAGTTATTTGTAGACCTATTCTGTATTTATATTGTTCATTATTGTGTGTGCTGTATTTGTTTATCAATACATAGTAAATCACATAAAACAAAATCACCTCCCACTGTAAGTCCCTATGAATGCAGTGATCTTTATTAGATACAAGGATTCTTGAGCTGGTTTATACATACATAATAAAACATTGTCTTTAATCTATGTTGTAGTATGTACTGAAGTACAACTTACTAAGTAAAATAGATAGGTAATGATAAATATACCTGGAGGGAGACTCTGTTTCAGCTTATCTGCCTTTTCTTTGTCAATGATTACCAAGGTGTACAGAAATCTTGAACAGCGAACCTTGAATTTCACATTTTCAGGGTTCTTCTTTATTTTGACAGCTGAAAACAACATAATTATGTCAATATTTGAAAGAGATTAATAGGTACATACAATATGTCACAATTGTTGAGAGAAACTACCAGGTAGAATATTTTTGCCATGAAGTAATTATTTTGTTTCAAAGTGATTAATTAACTGAATGTTAATTTATTATTACTATGCCAGCTGACATTATAAAAAAATCCATCATCTGTGAAACATTTAAAAAACTGTCACCATTCCTAATACAGCCTGGTGAAAGGCTCGGTAATAATGTCCTATTTTATACACCTCATTACCATTTAATAGTTTAAACTTGAAGTGGCCATGAGGAAGAACCAATTGAATAACAAAGTAAGCACATTTAAAAGTAATAGTCTGTTACAAATAACTGAGATAGGTAGGTACATACACTTGGCATCCTTTCTTCTCGCTGTCAAGAGGAACTCCTTGATGTCTTTGATCTCGCGTGGCTGTAAACCAAAGTTTCTGATAATTCTTCAAGATGATGCAGCTAACAAGACAGACAACTAGGGTATTAAACTTAGGTAATATTCATCTTCATCATTCAACATGTTGGCAATAAATGATACCTACTATAATTTATTATTTCACAGAAAGATTTTGAGTGAGTATTTCAGTAACGTTAAGATATGTAAGTAAGTAAAAAACTATAGTCGTCAGGACATTATCTTGTAAGTAGTAAGGTCAAGCTTCTTGGCACCTACGAACTCTGAGTAGGTAACGTTCACCCAAAAGCACTATTTTATTTATCTCATATCAATATAACGAAGACGGTTGTTACTATGCAGCAACATAATCACATAACCCTAACCGTAGTACAATCACAAGAGGTTTCCTACCTACCTATGTAATAATAAAAACATACTTTACCATCTTGATCTTCAACAGGGATCTAACCTAAAACCAAACAAACACGAAAGATTAGAGAAAAATATTTCTTAGAAACAACAAAGCACTTCTGGAATATTATCACTGAAGCACTCGATCACAGAAAACTATAAATATTATTCAGATTAAGTTCGATTTTAATATTTTTAAAGAAGTACACTAAAATGAACGTATTTACGCACCTGTCAAACTTCACAAAAAGAATCAATAAGAATGATTGATAGTGAACATCAACCGATTTAGAATGACAGATTGTTTTTTTAAAGTATTTTTCCTCGGTGCTTAGACCTCAGGATCTTCCAGCCTTGCCGTTAGACAACAATGAGAAGTTTTCTTTAAAAAAAAAAAACATTCCACACACTCAGACCAAATACAACTATACTTGCAAGCCGCGTACCACCTTCAATCTGTCTCTTTTCCACAAAAATGTATGGATAATGATGTACTTCTGGATCCAAACTGTCACTTTATGTCAAACGATTACCTACATAAAATACCACGGATGGCGCTGATGAAGCTAGAAACAAGTTGATTCAAATTGTGCGGTCAATCATCTCAATCTTTGTTTTCTTTCTGGCTGGTTACCTATGTATAAAAGCAATGCGTACTTGTGCAGTCTTTAGCTGTGAAAATAATAATAAAGTATTAATCAATTCAATCTTTTGTAGCTTTGTAAGCGCCATCTGTCATATATAAACATCATCCTTTTTTTGTTTTTTTTTATCCAATAGCTCATTAGAGGCGCTCGACTGTCATCGGGTGCCTCCTTACTTGAAGAGAGTCCTCGAGTCGTATCTCTCTAATCTATCTCATCGTAATTGGATATCAGTACTTTTCATACTGAAAACTGAACTTCAAATAAAAAAAGCATCCAAATTGGTTCACCCAGACGAAAGTTCTGAGGCAACAAACATAAAAAAATACAGACGAATTGAGAACCTCCTCCTTTTTTGAAGTCGGTTAAAAAGTAGACTCATTGCATTCCCATCATCATAGTTAACTGTTCCTGTTTGTAATTCCAATCTAGCTGCTTATTGTACACAAGTTTTTTTCCCGATAACTCCCGTTTCCATAGGAATTTTCCAATAGCCTGTTGCACCTAAGCTTTAAGTGTACTAAGGTACCTGCATCCCAAATTTCAAGCGTCTACCTTGAGCGGTTTAGATTTTTCATACAAACGTTTTATCCCAGTAATTCCCGTTCCCATGGTAATTTCGGGAATTCCTTCCTTAGTGCACCCCTACGGTACCTAAGCTACGTCCGTGCCAAATTTCAAGTCCCTACGTTTAGCCGTTTGGGCTGTGTGCTGATATGTCAGTCAGTCATTCAGTCAGTTTTTCCTTTTATATATTTAGATTGTTACATTTACCTATGTCAAAATTAAACTAACTTAAACTACCTATTTGTACCCAACAGTATCTACTCTCTACGGATAAATCAGATGTAAGGTAATTTGCACTTTTCGCTTTACCTGAAAATAAAACGTTTATTAAACATGCTTACCTTATTCGAAAACTACAAGTTTTAACGCTTGCCCTGTGTACGAGAGTCGCAATCCACAGTCCACAGGAAATCGGTTTACCCGACAAAACGGTAGAACGCGGTGTAGCGACCAAATAACAGCAAAGCTACAGGATGCTATTTCAGAAATCATTTTAGTAGGTATTTTGCTGTAAAAGTATTGTCATTATTTAAGTAAATAGGAGTTATTTTCAAAAGTTAGTATTTATTTTATAATTTTTAGAAAAACAACTGGCTATCGAATCGACTTAAATATAGAACACACCCCTAATTTTGTGATATCAATAGAAAAAAAACCGGCCAAGAGCGAGTCGGACTCGCCAATGAAGGGTTCCGTAGCAGCACTAGCAGCAGGTAGGTAACATAGTAATATACAAGTTTTTGTAGTTCGTTGTATGTTTGATCGACGTGGTATCTACTAAGTACCTCTATATAATAAATTAGGTAAGTAATTTGATTTATGACGTTTAAAAACAGAACAACTGGCTAGATCTCATTCAAACCAATTTTTGATAGTAGTTTGTATAGTAATATATTTTTCATATATTTTTTTCATGTTTCATCAGTTTTATTATGCCCATATTTTAGATGTTACGGGGGGGGGGGACACGACGACAACACGTTTTACCACTTTGGAAGAGTCTCCGCCATCTTTAGAAAGTTTAGAAAAAAATGATATAAGAAACCTCAACATCATTTTCAAATATTGATAGATACCTACCCCACACGTATAGGTTTGATGAAAAAATATTTTGAGTTTCAGTTCTATGTATGGGGAACCCCAAAAATGTAGGATTTTATTCTGATTTTATTTGAATATCTTAATTCGGTTTACAGAATACATCTACGCACCAAATTTCAATAATGTAGCTCTTATAGTTTCGGAATAAACTGGCTGCGGATACGGACGGACAGATGGACAGACATGACGAATCTATAAGGGTTTGGTTTTTGCCATTTGGCTATAAAAGTAAAAATGGCCAAAAAATGTAGCAGCAGATACCCTGAATGAATGTGTTCCTCCTTGAATTTGGTACGAATGGACCGATTGAATGGCCGGACCTTACACCATTACATTTCTTCTTTTGGGGATAATTAATTATTATGAACTTACGTGCTAATTCTACGGTCACAATACTGCGTGTAAAAGGACCCCGGGCAATGGTCTTAGAAATGTTGGCCTCGTCAATATGAACAACTTTTACTATGGCGACAATGCGGGGAAAAGCAAAAAATAAAATTCACCTCCATACAAAATAGACAATTTTTTGCCTTGGGAGATGACATTTTGTATTTGGATTGATTTTGTTTTTTTTCCCGAATTCCACGACCATTGCTCGGGGTCTTTTTAACCGACTTTAAAAAAAAAGGAGGAGGTTCTCAATTCGACCGTATACTTATATGCTTTTTTATGTTTGTTCGCGAATAACTTCGTCGTTTATGAACCGATTTTGAAAATTCTTTTTGCATTCGACAGGGTTTACTTTCAAGATGGTCCCATTAAAATTTTATTACACTCTGTATATTAGAACAACTCAGCCACAATAAACCTATTGATGTTTTAGTGACACAGGAAGTAGTGCCGCCCTAACCATACGCTAGCATCTCCTATGGGCATGTACCAATGGACAGGTACGCTACGTAACGCTCGATGCTCGTAAGGTGAAACACCGTGATGAACTCCGCATACCACAAGGTGTGTAAACCCTATCTCTATCACGTTGGGACAAACTTCTTTAGGGTAATATCAACATCGCCAGGCATGCGCCGCGCCGTGCCGGTGTGTGGTGTGGAACACACAGTCAAACGCATTACTATCAGTGTACATCCGGGACGTGAGTTCAGACGTCACCGGACATCTGACGATAAACACGGTTTGCATGTTATTGTTCATTACATTTTAAAACTTGCTATGGGGAGAAACAAGGATTTACCCTGTTTAGTTGCAAGAAGAAGACGAAGTAAAAATCTGTAAGTACCAAGTACCTATACCAGTTTATTTTTAAACTAGGTACATGTCTTATTGTGTACCTACATGTATAATGCGTACTCACAACTATAATTGAAAAAATAACAATAATAAACTGTAAAAATAGGTGCATATCTAAATATTTCGTATGTCGTACATGTCATGCTTTGTCTTGGGAGTCCTCAACATTTACGTCAGCTAGGTAGTATAGGCAACCAATTTCACAGAGAGCTTGTAAGTAATACTTTTCGAAGTGTAGTTTTATTAAGTGTATCGTGATATTTATATTAATCATAATACCTATGCTCATGTCTATTGGTTCATTAGTTTTTTAACGGATAGCTGCCACTGCTCGTGTCCGCTCTTCTTTCCATAGCGGAGACTGTTAATAAGTTGTTTACCTATAAGTACTCGTAGTAGCCTATTAAGCGCCGTCTCGACCGCCTAAGAGGAATGACCTAACGACGACTAAAAAATAAAAAGCAAAAAATAATCCTTTCTTATTTAAACCTTAATAAATCGCACTTTTAATATCATAGCGGGGACCCTCATTATTTTATTTTTCATTGAGCAATTTCATGGAGGAAACATTAAATATTATTTATTATGATAGGAAAATAAGATATTTTTATTTTTTTTATTATTATTTCGCTATTAAGTTTCGAATCTTGATTGTTCGGGTACTTTTTATTTTTTAAATTCTATGTTTGTGTTTGATCAACTTAAATTCTATGTTTGTGTTTGATCAACTACTCTATCCATTAGGATAGTGTGTGTGTGTGTGTGTGAACTATACAAGTCTAATTTTATTATGTATTTTTTTCTAGTTTCTGGTGGTGCGCAGGTGTCTTGGCAGTATGTAGCATTCTATTCTCAGCGAGATGTTCTGAAACTCTAGAGTATCATTTTCCCAAGACGACTCCTCACGAACTGGCACATTTATTATCAGATTTCAACAATTATCGTCGCCTGTATCCCAACATGTAAGTTAAGTAGACAATAGATACTTACCTACTCAGACGTTACGTCGATTTCTCAGAGGGGACGCTTCATCATTCATCTCCACTTGTTACGGCCCATACTGCTTCATCGAGTTCCATCGGGTGGTAGGGTAGGTACTTGCTATGCACCATGCCTTGACGACACCATTTTATCTCTTCACGTGACTAAACTAACGAAGCACCTACCCATCCATAAGAACTGGATAGATCTATTATTAGAAGACAATCTCTTATACTCAGCAAAAATTAAGGGCTGCGGTTCTCCCATGCCTGTCGTACGAGGCGACTAAAAGGGCCCGGGGTCAGTCGCGCGCACAGCGGGGGCCTGCGCGCGAGTTCAACCGACCCCCACCGAGGGCGACGGTGCCACGTCTAGGTGTGAGCGGGGAGGACCACAAGTTAATTCCCGCAGGGTAGAGGGCCCGCTTAACATCCTGCAGCGGGCCCTGCGCGGCCGGTGTCCCCCTGGATGTTGTACTCTACAGGGTGTTCCGGGGGCACCGGCTCTTTCGCGCGCAGAAGTCACCGGGGGTTATTTAGGGCAAACACCACATATCCTCGTCGTCTCCCCCGCAGACGAATCCGAAGGGATACTCCCTCCGGCCCCATCAACAAACAAAAGGTAGGTACCTAGTCGAAACTGACGTCTCTTCTGGGAGATAGACGTGAAGATGTTTTCTGCATGATATGGCCGCATTCCGACGATAACAACTGTGTTACTTACCCCACGTTTACCTACGTACATACATCAACGTAGACACCAACTCAGACGGTAGCTGTTACTTAGGTAACTTGTTTGGTATGTTCATAACATGACTCGGAGCCTATGTGGCTGCTCTTCATATGTGTTTCAACTATTTGAGGAGTCGATAGACACGTAGTCAGCTAAAGTGCGGATGGACTTGTGTAAGCACGCTCTTCTAATAATATACATTGTTTATTTTGACAGTGATACGTGGATGTTAGAAAGTGAAATAAGCAACTACACTAGTTGGCATTACAAGGTGAAGTATGGGTGTGGAGCATGGTGCAGCGGGCGGGCGACGGTCACTCTGCTTTCCGACTCAAAGTTACACCGCCTTTCCATCGAACAAACCGAGTGCCACGGATGGGGATGGATTCTTAATTGGTGTGGTTAGTTCGTATTTTCTTCCTATTAAGTATGACTTTCTTTCTCAGACCAAATACAACTAGAACTCTTGCAATCCGAAACTGACGTTTAGAATAAAACGAGACAACGATGTGATAAATCTGCAGGAGTGAAAGAGTAAGAGAATGAATTAATGAAATATTTATTTCGACACACAAGACACATAATTAAAAATTAAAAACAGAAATAAAAGATACAGGCACATTAGCATTGAAAACAAAACTTAATGAAGTCCATCCAGAAGTACATCCAACTTCCAAACACATTGCTTAGAAAGAAAAAGACTGAGGGTGGTACAGTGGCTAACAGTGCACAGTGGTACACGCCATGCAAGTCTAGTTGTGTTTGGTCTGAGCTTTCTTTACAGATATGAAATGGTGTAATAATGGCTTAACGGTAACTATTAATTCACTTATATCTATCTACCTACCTAATTAGGAAAAGTAACATTCGCCTCGATCACTTCTAAGTCTCGACCTAGAAAAGCGAGACTTGGAAAAACCAAGTTGTGAGGGAGTGTTTGCGTGTTTTTTTGGAAATTCGTTTCTCTTTAATTTAAATGAGGAGTTTTCTAACAAAAAAAATCGACAAAAGAACGAGCCTGAAGACGAACGATCATAGAATAAAGTAGTTGTATCTCTTTCATTTTCAACAATCTTTGACACATTATCATAGTTGAACTACTGCCGCTAGAAGGTGGTCCTATTATAACTATATGTACTCTTATCCTTCTTTAGTGCTAATAAATCCAGTGAGATATATCTACAACATGAAAAGCTGTCAAATATATTATAAAAGCTAGTATACTGCAAGTAGATACCGATATGATTAAATACATTCGGATATTGTTTCAGACGAATGGGGGTCCAAGGCAGATATAAGTGGCGAAGAAAAGAACGTTATCGCTAAATATAAGGAGAATGCATGGAGAAGCTGTTCTATTCTTCGCATTCTCTTTGGGAGCTGCGCTTCAATGCTGCGGGATACTCGTCAGGATCATTTGCAACGAATACGACATTTAGTATCGGGATCCACGTAGATCAATGGGGTAGGACAGTAGGTACATGCTTCAAGGCCAGGTTAGGTGTCTATCTACTGCTATACAAACTTAAAGGTACACGTAGAGAAATATTAAACGAACGAATATTAACAAAGTTTCCCGCCATTTTGGGTTACTTGTACTTACTGGGGACTAGGGTTTACTTATTAGTTTTACTTGGAAAATTATTATTTTCTTCGAAAAAATCACAGTATTCCAACATTACCAATTTTCAATAATATATATTTGTGGGAATTGTTTTTGAAAACTGTATTAATTAGGTATATTATTTTTACCTACCGATTAATTACTTATCATACATTGTCCAGTGTCAAGAGCGTGATTATTGTATAACATAAAAAAAATAATTAAATGGTATTTTAACAATAACGGATCGATGTTAAAAGTAAATAAATCAAGCTATACCCTAGGTATGTGAGATATTACAGATTTTTTTTTATTTGAAGGGCCCATTGGCTTCATTTTTGAAATATGAAAGGGGAATTTTCTATGACGATTTTCTGACAGGGTTAAGGACTGTCATTACTGTCAAACTTTGTTTGGAAAGTATGACAATAATGACAGTTCTAAGCCTGAAAATTTCAAAATTTGACTACGGCGACATTTCGGGCAAACAACTTTTTTGATCTACTTAGGTAGTAAGTTACAGTTTGGATCCAGAAGTAGGTACATACCCTGCCGCGCCATAAGAGACAGAAGATGACAATCTCTTGCTACTTCACTCCCTGCATGTTTTTCATATCTTTATCTCGTTTTATTCTAAATCAGTCAGTACAAGGTACAGGTTTTTAATTTTTTCTTGTAATTGGAATGGATGACATATTATCTTCGTATGTATTATAGTTTCAGACTTTCAGTACCATACCTAGGTATACTATAGTCTGGCCTGCTAGTCGTGGCATTTACAATTTACTGATTTTTATCTTGTAACACTAGCAATGTGCCTGGCATACCACTCACACCAAAAACAACTAGACTTGCAATCCTAAACTAACGTTTGGAATAAAACGAGACAGCGATATGAAAAATATGAAAACATGAGTGAAAGTGTAAGAAAAAATATATCTTCTGTCCCTTACTGCGTATGAGGGTAAATCGGGATCCATACTGTCAATGTCAAATTAGTTGTAAAAGTGACAGTTTGGATCCAGAAGTACATCATTTTCCATACATTTGTGTGGAAAAGAGACAGACTGAGGGTGGTACACGGCTTGCAACAGATCAAACACAACTTACACAACTATACTCATTTAAATCTGTTAGTATGGGAACTATGGGACAATTACATAAACAGACTTGCAACTTAGTCGGTCTCTTTTCTATCTATGGAAAATGCTGTACTTCTGGATCCAAACTGTCACTTCAATTATCAAATTGAAAAAAATCCTGCTTATTTGCGCCGCTTTCATCGCTCCAGCGCATCAAGCTTTACTTTCTTGTTTGGCACCGACTCAAAATTGGTTATTCAAGTTAAATAAGAAAGGATTAATATTTTTTTCCATGGTTCAGTTTTTTGGTTATCCCAACATGACGGGATGAGCCCTGAAGAAGGCGGAGAAGCCTTTACACTTAGCTAAGAAAAAATAAAGGACAAAGATTGACAGCTTGGACTGACAATTTGACATTTCTGCAATCGGTATTCGGTATAAACTTGTTTTGTTTGCATGTTGTGTTGTTTGCGTTTAGAAGAATAAAAATGCAGAATTTATTGAATAATTGTGATGAACACGAAATTAAGAGTTCATTTTTATTAAAAACAATAACTTAGATGCTGTTGAGTAGTAGTGCTTATGTTGGCTGGGGTAATGGAGGGTCGTGAACGAGTCCGCAGCAGTGCTAGGTTGTCGGCAGACCGCCGAAGAAGTGATGTAGCAGCTGCGGCTGTAGCGGCAGCAACAGCTGCTGCTGCGGAGGCTCGTGCAGCCGCGGCCGCTGCCGAGCGCGCAGCGCGCAAAGCCCGAGCTGCCGCGCGTGAAGCGGAGATCGAGGACAGCCCTCGTGTTTTTCGCGAGAAATGTCGTATCTTAGCACGAGCTATACGTGATGCTAAACACCTTGTGGTGGGTTACCATAATCAAATTGAATTCTGCAGCATGCTGTCATACTTATTTTCTTTTAGACTTATGTTCCTTTGTGTTTTTTTCAACAATATTGGAGTAGGAATATTAAATTTACCTGAATCTGACTAATTAAAATTAAAAACTACATCAATCATTTATTTCTATATTATTTAATTGGTAGGTGCTGGAGTCTTGGTTTCCATCCTGACCGCAACACATTTCTTAACTTTGCATTAAGGAGAATGTGTAATAGTTCATGAAAGTCATGAAAGCTGTTCTATAGTCTATTTTTTAATTAATGAACCAATTTGACAGTACCCATTAACACAACTTGGTACTCTGCTGCAAACAATTTTACGAGATGAATATCTTTAACTGTTTGTATTGAATTTTCAATTTAATTTATATAGGAATAAAGTGTCATATTGTATGCATATCAACTATCAGATTGGTCCATTGAATTAAAACTACCATGCCATAAAAATGAGTTATATATGTAACAGTACTTTCCCCTGAACCAACTCCATGGCACAACTGGTTTTTTGCAACAAACAACAACAAATTTCTTGTAAAATTGATGAATTGACTTTAACCAGCCGAGCCAGCTTAATATATAATTAACAAATTGAGTTGTTCTAAACTAACCTAACTGTTCTGATTGGAAAAATTAGCATTAATCTATATTAAGGCTAGTTGTGCCATTGAGTAGTGTCATGTTGCGGAACATGTTTAGTGTATAATACGCAAAGTCATGGCTTTAATAAGTTAATTTTGGGCAAAATTAACAATGTTTTATTTACATAACATAAAATAAACATTAAAGTTAGGTATTTTTGCTTATTATTGGTAATAATGTAAGTAAGTTCATGATAAAAGTAAAATTTTCAAACTGAAATATTACAGTAATATAAAATATATTTGTCATTTACAAGCAAGGTGCTTGTGCAGTGAATCCTTTTGACAACCTAAAAATTAAATTATAATCAATACTTGCTCAAAACTAGTCCTGTTAAGCCTCTGCAATTAGCACACAATTACAAACAAAAAGCAGGTATTGCATTACTCATCGTGTTGAGCAAAAGAGACTGCATAGCTTGCTCTGTGGTAGTGTGGCCTTCAGTAGGGGGCACATGATGTTTGGAGAAAAAGCTTCTATATCCTGCAAGCTGTCTCTAAATCTAATATTAATGCATAAATATATGCTACACAGTGACGTAAAACAAGGAGTTAAACAAGGGGACCCTGTTTCCCCCAAAACTATTTACACATTTGAAGAATACTCCCATGTTTTATAATCCCCATCCTCTGATGCCACATCTGACATTAAGTGATATTAACTCATGTGAATGAAGTACCTTCAGCTTACCAATATTTGCTTCATGGATAACTTAGTTCTTTTCTCTCATTCACTATCCGAGCCGACCTCAGCAACACTAAAACATGTCAAATACAAAGTTCATGAATAATGGTAGGTAGGTAGGTACCTTTTATTCACTCTCTTCTACCAATTGGATTGGAATGTGAAATATGAATGTGATATACTATACTAAGGTAAAGAAATTGATAGATGTATTGAGAATTCTTGTAGGAGCTTCTAGTCTATGAAGGATCCAATGAAAGGGGACTATTAGGAAATGTGTCACCTGACCAGAAGCCATAATAACAGGGGTAGAAAAGTAAAAACAGCAAAATGCAACTCCAAACTTGATTATAACAATATAAGTATAAACCAAGTACCTAAAAGAACACAAAAAGGACAAGTGCAGTAGTGGCAAATCACATTAAGTATTCAGCACAGGCAAAACATCTTTGTAGCACTGTATATCCAAAAGTATAATGGTTTAGGAAAACTTCCAGTAATTAATATTGATGTAGGTACTATATTATCCTATGCATATAGTTTTTTCATAATTTCACATCATAAAAATTGCTACTGACTAGAAAGAAAAGAAAGAAAGAATTTGTATTTGTATGGTATTGTACAGAATACATTTTTTTAGTTATAATATCATTATCTTATTTTAGAGTTTTAGTTAGTATGGGTTCGGGGAAAAAAATATTTTTTCTGTTTAAGTCTTAGGTTTGTTTAGGTCTTAATTATCAGGTTTTTTTTGTGTCAAAAACCCAATGCGGTTCACAGAATATATTTACTTAACAAGTTGCAACAGTAGGTACTTATAGTTTCGAAAAAAAAATGGCTATGACATACGACAGACGGTCTTGACGGATCCAAAAGAGATCCGTGTTTGCCATTTGTCTATGGAACCCTATCAAACATCATCAGAGCATCATAGAATTAAAGTTGCGTAAGGTGGTGGCTGTGGCTGTACTTAATAAATGTATTACAAGTTCGAATTTTTTATAGATCCAGCTTATTTTATAACCTTGAAGAACTCGTGAAACACTTTCAGGATTAGTAACTAAATTTTAGATATCTTGTATAGTTTCTTGTATCGAGCAAGATCACTTATCGTTACCACCCTGTATGACTATTAACATAATGAAGGCACGACCTAGACAAGGGAGAACTAGAATATAGAGGAATATGCTTTGTTGACGGGCTCTCATCATATAGTTCAAAGAATAGCTTGGTTTTTACAGGTGTACACGGGTGCGGGAGTGAGCACGGCAGCGTCGATCCCCGACTACCGCGGGCCGCGCGGCGTATGGACGCGACTGCGGCGCGGCGAGGCGGCCCCACGCGTGGACGTGGCGGCGGCCCGGCCCACCTTCACGCACCGCGCGCTGGCGGCACTTGCCCGCGCCGGCCGCCTGCGCTTCCTGGTCTCGCAGAACTGCGACGGCTTGCACCTACGTGCTGGCACGCCGCGTCGCTCGCTCGCTGAGCTGCACGGGGACATGTTCCTAGAACGCTGCGCCCACTGTCGGCGCGTCTACGTGCGGGACTTCGATACGAGCGCGCGAACTAGACGTCACGCGCATGGCACTCGTCGCTTGTGTCATCTGTGCGGCCGCGAGCTGCGCGATACCATCGTTCATTTCGGCGAAAGGGGACGTGCGGCGTGGCCTCTTAATTGGGCGGGAGCGCTGCGGCACGCGGCGGCCGCCGACGTGGTCGTGTGCCTGGGATCGTCGCTCAAGGTGCTGCGTCGCTATCCGCGCTTGTGGAATATGCAGCGGCCACCGGCGCGCCGACCACGCCTGTACATCGTTAATTTGCAATGGACCCCCAAAGACTCTGTTGCGGCGTTGAAGATCAACGCGCGATGCGACTCGGTGATGGCGGCAGTGGCGCGGCGGCTGCGGCTGCGCGTGCCGCGCTACTCGGCGAGCCGCGACCCGCTGCGCGCGCACTGCACGCCGCTGGCGCCGCCCGAGCGCCACACGCTGCGCCGCGCGCCCCGCCCCTTCCTCTCGGCCTCCTCCGAGGAGCCGTCCAGCTCCTCCTCGCTCTCCGCCACAGATTCGGAAGATGATCGCCCTTTAATGCATTTCGCAAGTCGACCGCAGCCTGCGTCACCTTTCACTTCCTTCCAGGTACTTATGAAACAAAACATAAACGGACATATTATATTAGAAACTAACGTAGGTAACTATTATTACTGCAATACTGTCTGTACCGCAATACTGGCATGCATATTTAGGCGACGTTAGGTCGGTCTACTTAGCTCTAGTATGATTGTAATATGCTTAGCGCCAGGAAAGCAGCACTAAGTAGGTACTGTTTTATTACAAACCAATCAGGTCTGTCTGTCAACTGGAATCAATACGTAGTTTTTAGATTCTCACCTAAATGGTAAGATCCGACTTCGACAAGCTAAAAGAGTTTATAGCCTGCTAGACAGCCTAGTCGGTTGTGTTGTGTGTGATGTTGTATAATGTATTTAAAGTTTGGAATGTTGACATTGCAGGTGAAGTTGCGTAACAGTGAGGCCACCATAATGCTGCGTCCGGAGCACGCGAGCGTGGCCAGCGTCCTGCGGCAGTTCCGCATGGGGAAGCGCGGCGAGGACGACGCGCCGCTGAGCGAGCTGGCGGCGCGCGCGGCGGCGGCGGCGGCGGCGGCGGCGGCGCGCGGGTTCATCGAGCGCGCGCTGGCGCACTGCCGCGCCACGCTCTACCCCGGCCTGCACACCGTGCTGCTGCCGCCGCCGCCGCCGCCGCCCCTCCCTCCCCTCCCGCCCCACACCGCCGCCCCCGTCGCCCCCGCCGCCGCCGCCGCCGACACGTGCCAGGACCTAGTCAAACACGAGATCAAATGTGAACTACATGTCAAGGATGAGTTTGACTGTGAAAAAACCATCAAACGCGAAAAGTTACAAGAGTCTGAAGAAGAGGAACGGAGTGCGCCAGCTCAGTGCTTCTGGTGTTGGCGACATCATCGGTCTAAACGTTGTCTATGGTATGTACGCTCCATTACTCTATAATCTCACTATTAAGTAATAATATTGTATTATAAGAAGATTTATTGAATTGAAACTGATCTCCTTACTAATGAAATAGGAGGATAAAGTTGTACCTTATGTTGTCGTCTCTGCACATGTCGACGCACATGCTGAACGTCAGTGACAGGGACAGACTTTAACTAAACTCGCTGAGTAAATAAACTACTTTAATTGGTAATGTAATGTGGTGTATTGCAGGGGCGGTACGTCCATAGAAGCAAATAAGCTCTGCATACCCTGGCAAATTGACTAAAACAATTAGCGTAGTTAGGTATCTATAACACATTTAGTCGTCACGTAGGTACTGTAAATTAGGCAATTTATCAATAACAGAATTTCGGTTATTTAAAATGTGTATCGAAAACACAAATTCGCTCTAGACCAATCAAAACACTAATCTCTCATTAATCTATTCTTCCGCGTGTCAACGAAAACAAATTCGTGCAATGTTGCCTCATCGTTCCATCGATAGGTAACACAAATTTCGCCTCAACCAATCAAAACATAGTATTTAGCGCATCAACGAAAACAAATTCATGGGACGTTGCCGCTTCGTTGCATCGTCTAGCCCGGGGAAGCTGCTAGACCTCAAGCTTCCTATTTTTTCTCTTTCTCTGTATACATCCCTTTCACCTCGGTCTATTAGCGCGGAGCGTTACTATGAAAAATATGGAGAAATTTACGCCACAGCGTAAGCGCAGCTTCTTCCGCGTTTTTTCATACATTATTGGAATAATAAGGGCTAGAATGCTATGACAGTGCGTAAATATGTGCGACAGAGAAAGAGTGTGTATCAGCGAGCGAGAGAGGTGCCGGCCATGTTGACATATTGCAAGTATTGTTTATTTACAATGGAGTATGAATTGTTTTAGGTTATGTTATGTACGTTCATTCGCGCCTTTATTTTATAGAATAATTAAATTAGACAAAAATGGAGACTAAGGTGTGAAAGTGATGTGTGTAAAAATGTTTGTTTACAAATGTGGGTCGATTCTCTGAACTAAATATGAGTGAAAAGTGCAGAGTGGCGGACGAATTTCGCCGGGATTGTTTTTATTTGAACTTGGAGCAAACACAAGGTATTATGAGGTAGTTTCTTGCTTTTTTAGTGTATTTACTTAGTTAGGCAGAATAAGGTTATTATGTAGTGCTTTGGGAAGAGGAAGGTATCCACATTTCACAACGATCTGTTCAGATCTGTTTCTGGCATACAGCGCCTGAATCAGCTGCTTAGCAAAATTTTGGGACGTAACGTAGGTAATTAGATATTAATTTTGCTAAACTAGTGATTGATGTTGTGATCTTCTATTGAAATGTTTTGTAGTCTGGCACAAAATTGGTACCTACTTAATGGTATTTTAGTGTCGTATGTACCTACTCATAGGAGACAGCTTACCCTGATGAAAATTTCACGGCCCGCCACTGGTGTATTGCAGGTACTTGCCCCTGGAGCCGCTCTCGCAGCGCAAGTGGCGGCGCGTGCGCGGGCAGCGCTACCTGTGCGCGTGTTGCCCGCAGGACGCCGGCCCGCACCACGACCACGCGGCGCACGAGGCGCACGACGCGCACGACGCGCCGCCCGAGCCCGGCTGGTACGGCAAAGGGTACCGCAAGTGGCGCCGCAAGCGGTAGTACCGTAGCGCTCGTCTCCCGCGCCGTCCGCACACACGCATCTACCTCACTAGATAACGCAGAGCTGTCACTCCGCGCCGCCGCCGCCGCCGCCGCCGCGCCGCCACGAGATGTAAAATCATATATTATGGCTTATTTAATTATTTGTAATGTTTGTATGTACGTATTTTTAATAGTCTGAATTACAGTACTACATACATACGGCGTGGTGACGGTCGAGAGCCTGTCTGACCCGCCGATATTGATATTTTACATCTAAAAATATTTAGAAATGATCTCCGCATCAAAAATGCGCACGTAGCTTAAAATCAAATTTCAACGTAGGACTATGATGTATCAGATTCAAGATCGTGTAATAATCTTTAAATGTAATAAAAATAACAGATTCTATTTTATTTTAACATTTTTTGGTTCTAAACTATGTGCGCCTTTTTGGCGCCGAGCGTATATACGAGTACTATAAACAATGAAACGGTTGCGGCAGGTGACATTAACTGTAAGTAGAGTAATACAAATATAAGTAATTTTAACTTAAAGTTAGTAGATAAGTAACGACTTGGACGAGTAGACGTTCTCAAAGTTTCGAGCGAGTATTTAAGCAACAACCAGACGTGGACTTACGTAAGATATAATTAATTGTAGCCACAAAAGAATTCAATGTTTTTGGAGACAATAATTTTGTCGGAGCTGACCTAAGACAGGTCCTCGATAACGTTGTGCGTCAGAGTTACGATTTATTTTTTCACACGAGCAACCAGGCCGCGACAAACAGTAGGAATCACCACATTCAACACCGCGTATTTGGACATCAACCTAAGTACCGTCGTACGCGGTACCAGTAGGTACCTCGATGTTCAGTGAGTGTTGTCCACTTGCGACATGTCAGAATATCTTCTCGGTTCCACCGACGGAGTTCCTCGGACTTTAGACTCTAAAGACGATTCGTTGTCGCTAAACACTGCCAAAACTGCTATGTTTCATTCATTTATTTAATATATCTAAAAATATTTTGTTTTCTCTAAGATTGTAATGTAAAGTTAAATAAGAATAACTTCGGTTATTCTCTCTTTTAAGCATAATTCTTGAAAATGAATAAATACAATGATGACGTAACCGTCACTGATACAGACGGAAACTTAAACATTTAAGTACCTGACAAAGATGCTCACTTGGTATGCATGTCGTCCGCCAACATGATCTCTGTTTTACTTGTAAGATGGAAATTACAGAAAAGCAACGTGGATATTCTGTTTGTTTGTGAATACTTGTCATGTGAAAGGGATTGTCTCAATTTGTATGTCATATTATCACACAAGATCAAATAATAGTAACTGCAGGCCCTAACTGACGTCAATATCTGTGTAACTATTATTAAGGATAAGATAATTATATGAACATCGTACCAAAAACATCTTCTAAATTCTGTCTTATTGTATAAATATTTGTTTTTGGATTTATTGACACACATCCAAAAAGGTCTAGCGATATTGACATTTCTTTCATACAAACATACGCGAGCCGTATAACCCAAAAACAATTTCACATATACGTGTATATTTTACGATACACATGTGCTCCAAATTTTATAAACACATCTCAAGCAGTTATTTATATTGCGTGTCAAAGGTCCCCGAGCAATGTATTAACATCGTTGACGTCAGTATGAACAAATGTTACTATGGCGACAAAAACAAACAAAGGTCGACGCGTCGGATGATGCTCGCGTGCTAAAAATAATATAAATTAAGAAATAATTGTCTCTACAAAGTAATGACATCCTACCAATAATACAAATATGGAAAATTACATTTGTAAGCTAAGTTCAATAATAACAATTTAATTGGTTATGGACTTCGCCGAAGAAAGTATGTATTGAGATCTAAATGCGCGCCAAGTTCTACAGAAGGATTTGACTTGGCTAGTTTTTACCTAAAACAACATTAAATACCCGACCAAGTCCACAACCGAACATATTCGTATTATTGAACTTGGCTTGTCATTGTTCACATTTATGCTTTTGGGTTTTTATCTCTACATCCTCCTCTACATATGTGTATGCAACAGTTAGTTGTGTATTAGGTGGATGTTGTTGCAATATAGACGCTGACACATCAAAAGATAAAGTAGCAAAAAAAAAAAAATTATTGGTATACAAAATTAACAAATATTTACGGGTTTCCATTTTTTTTCTCATTGTATGTAGTATAGAAGTTTCAAATCATTGTTGGAAACGGATGACCAGCTATCGCCAAATAATCTCTTCCGTACATCCCTTCGGTCGCCTTTTACAATAAAAATAAATACAATTGGTATGTTTAGGTATTTTTACGATCTCTACATAATAAATTGAAGTCAAATTGTTCGTAATGTTTACTCACTTAATAATACAATAAACATTATTTATGTATTAAGTAATTTATTTTCTTTTGTGTTTCTCAAAGTTGATCAAACTTTTTGTGTTTCTCAAAGTTGATCAAACTTCTTGGTCCGCTTTTTTTACAAAGAAATACAAGTATCCAGCTCAACTGCTTGGAAGCAATAATCTACTTCAGTCAGGTGTAACTGGCAACAATTGCTTTGATAGATTAATTATATGTTCTTTTTTGCCTCTGAAATTAAATTGATGATTTTAGTTTAACATCTTCACTGCACCTAACAAAAAAATTTAAAATCCAATTGCACACAACCCCTATACTAAATGCCTTAATACTATTCTGTCACCATGATCATTTTATAGAGAGAAGAACCGACTGCAACCAGTACTAGGCCCCGTTTTTGTCAGGTTTGTCATCATCACACTTTGATTTCCTTATCATGGATCCACCTTGGAAATATCATCTTTCTTTTCACATTATTTCCCAGTTTTATTATTTTACAATATTATGTATTTTATTCTGACTAATGCCCTTTTCATCCTAATTATTTTGTCTCGATGTTACCAAGGTTTATAAGAACGTTCCGTAGCTGTCTATACTTACAACAATGTCCACCTAATACAGTAACTAACAGTTGCATCTAGAAGTGAGAAAATAACACTTTAACTAGCGCATGTTTGTATGAAAGGAAGACCAATATCTTTTTGACATGTTTGATGTCTGTATTTATGGAAATATTGGTAAATAATATAATAAATAGCAACGTACAATCCATGCTCATGTAGAGTATACCTTGGCACCTTGTGGTATTCAAGGAGAAGATTAGGACTTTCAATTAAAAAAGTTTTTTTACTGATTCGGTAACAATTTTATTAATTGCTTTGGAACTTTAAAGCAGTGTCTCAAGTCTTCTTCACAAGGTATATTCTAAATGAAAATGATCCGTAGGTATTAAGTAATTTAATTGACTGAAATCTGTTTTTTTATGACTGAATACTAATGACTAAATGAATAAAAAAGTTCGTACATATTTTGTGGGTGTTTCAGTCACTTGTCATAGTTAAACAATGCTTTGCACAACGCTGGCACTGCAGTCCGAGGCGTTGCCACAACACGCGACTAGTATCAACAACAGCTCATAGCACTGGCGTGACGAGATAAAACAGGGATATTTTGTATTCCTAGAGCTCAAGTCACACAGTGTGTTACTGGCGCGGCCGACGTGCCGGACCTCTGTGTGACGTGATGCCATCATTTGTGGTGGCAGTTTAGCAAAATAAATTAGGTACGTAGGGAGGTCCAAAAGTTTGCGGACCACCATGGTTGATATCGTGGAAAATATTGATAAACTTAATTGGAGGAAGTAAGATTGAAGAGCCGTGCCGTGTGGTGACGGCGAATAGAATACATGTGTCACCACCCCAGTCCAACTTTTCCCGCTATGGGGGTCGTAAGAGACGACCGAGGGAACTCTCCAGAGAACGGGCAGCAGCGCTCTTTGTGAGACCTAAACCACAACACCACTGCGATCGCCAACCCGCCTGCCAAGCGTGGCGATTATTGGCATTATTTCACCCCAAATGACGGAAATCATTGGGGGAGGCCCTCGTCCAGCAGTGGACGTTATGTGGCTGATGCTGATGAAGATTGAAGATTAATCTTTTATCTGCATTAACTGGAGCATCTGAAACAACCATTTGGAGATATTGCATGACCATCTTGGCATGACAAAAGTGAGTGCAAGATGGGTGCCGCGAATGCTCACGGCACTTCAAACAAAGCAGCCGAGAAGTCATAATAATCATATCGTTTATTGCTTTCAAATCACTTTTAGGTGCTCTGGGCCAAAAATCCAGCTGAAGGTTTGCATTTAATTGTTATTGGAGTTGACACCTGGGTTCATCATCATGAACCTGAGTCGAAACAAGAGCCATCGACTCATGATGACAAATAAGTCGTCAACACGTGCCTCCGCGAACATTTGCGACGCACTGCAATACCAGGGCCTCCGCAGCAAAAACCGAATTGCATAATGGTACTGGAAACGTGGGCATATAGAGAGAATGGATGAAAGGCGATTGACGAAAGAGATTTATATGGGTGATGTAATGGGCCGAGTGAGTAGAGGTCGCCCCAGAAGGCCAGATTGGTGATGTCCTGGCCGAAGGTGGCGTGAAAAGTACTCGAAACCGAAGGTCATGTATGAAAAGATGTATGAATGTACCTCGTGTGTTCATAAGTTTTGAGACAAACTTTGTACTCAAAAAAAAATAAAAAATGTTACTGGCTGATAATTTTTTCTTTTTCCAATTTTGAATTTGGAATGTTAACTTTTAATTTTTATGTTTGACAGATTCATTTCTTTTAATTTTCTCGCGATGGAGGGAACTAAAGAATTACGTGCGACCGTTATTTCGCTACATAAGGTAGGAAAAAAACCAATGGAGATTTTCCGGGAGATGAAAACTTTTGGAGTGAGCCGTAACTTCGTGTATTACACTATTAAACGATACAAGGAGACAAGTTCTTTGCAAGATCGTGAAAGAAGTGGTCGGCCACGCTCTGTGAGGATGCCTGCGAACATCAAAATCATCAGAGAGAGACTTCGCCGAAATCCATGTCGCACTCAGAAGAAACTCGCTCTGCAGACTAATATTTCGCGCGTTTCAGTGAACAGAATACTGAAATATGATCTGAAGGTAAAGGCGTATTGGCTATGTGCAAAGCGAGTAGTGGCAGACAGATAACGACCGCACCCCACAAAATGGCAGAAATTGGAAACAAATGCGGATGATCAGCTGTCAAGTGTTGATTGCAGTACAAAATCAAAGCAAAGAAATGGCCCATGACTGTTGTTGCGTTGTTAACTTTTTATCGTGTTGCGTTCTTACATGCTCGGCTAATACTAATTTATTGCCTTTTATCTCAGTTTATGGTTGGAAACTAATATTAAGTATGTGTAATAGTTTCAAACCCAGTTTTTATTATTATATTAATTTTACAAACTATTGAATAAATTTCACTTAAATATTGTTAACAATACTATTTTAATATTTGTTTTTATTTATATTTGGAAAGAAAACTAACAATGTTTACATTGTTATTATTTGACAGCTTCCGCAAATGTTGTAAACGCTACGCGTCGCCACCGTCGCGCACATAGCCAATAGATCCCACTTAATTTTGAATGTTAGTCTGTTGAAATACCGACAGTCAGTTTGAAATTTATTAAAGTATGTATTTTTCTTTGAAAATATAGTGTGATGGTCTAGATGGACAAGTAAAGAAAATAAGGAGTTTTCTTTAAAAAAAAATCTCACATTAGAGCGATTATGAAGACGAACTGTCATCTCTTTCATTTCCCAATTTCTTTAACAGATTGATTTTTTTTTTAGAAAACTCCTCATTGTATTGAATTTATTTTATTTATATAAGAGATTCCGGTACCGTGAACAAAACGTAGTGTTATGTGATTATGACTTATGAGGTATCAATCTCATGAACTAATGGCGCTAGTTTCGCTTGCCGAGAAAGCACGGATGGTTGATTGAGTCACTACTAAATGTATTTGATAGATAGCCTCATTATCCTAGATGAAGTGTACGCAGCGATATGTGCTTTAATCTTGACGTTTTCTACCCGATTAGGATAGCCAAGCCACTAATAGCTACACTACTAGTCACTAATATACTAAACCCTCATAGAAACGCTCAGAAACCTTCCATGTGTATACAACAAATGGATATACAAATACATATTACTAAATAATACCTTCCGTCAAAATCTGTTCAGTACTCTTTCAGCAAAGAAGTAACAAAAATGCACATTCACATAAAAAAACAACATTTTAATCCCAAAGGGGGGTTGGCAGAGGCTGAGCTGAGAAATGCCCACATTCACATCTCGCATAATATTTAGGTGTTACAAACTTTCGCAAATAATAACATTAGTAGAATTTTGAAAACAGGTGTGCGTTTCATGGACACGATGTCTATGCATACGTGTGTGTCTGGCGTGACCAGCTACCAGCGAGCCATGCTCAAGTCCAAGGGCAAGGAGGAGGAGTCGTCTGAAGACTGGATGGACATCAGCTCCTTGAACAGTCTTAGCGAGGTAAGTAATATGGCTCTAGACCATTTCATGACAACTGAAATCGGCATGTATCTGTATAGGTTCAACATTAAATGGTCCTCCTTCTGCACAAATAAAGGTTGAGTTTGGTTTAACACCGAACAACATTAACCGAACTACTGGGACTAGACCTGAATATGCACGAAGTCGACGGACTATATTTCAGGGATAATCCCATCACCACCCAAGCCCTACTTGCCTCTCGCGCGTCTACTTGCTTTTGCCTCTTTTTAACGCACACGTTTTCTTGACTCCACACAAATTATCTTTGTCCATCCCTGTTTTGTTGCCAACTCTCCACCTTCTGGGACATGACGACCAAATTACGAAGGCGAATTTGCGTCGGGTCCTCGTCGCGTCTTCAGACGTTAACAGGCTTCATATTATTATGTTCTTCATGCTGTATGCCAGCGATTAGCAAACTCACGCAAGCGTTTAAAGTTCCCTCGACTGGAATATGGTGGTGCTTACCAGGTCCCTAAAGTATATTGGCCCTGGCTCGGTAAACACAAAAGACATAAAAGAAGCATATAAAAACGAACAAAGAACGGGATAAATACAGGTGCGGCCTGAAATCACATTGAATATTCAGAAATTCACTCGCCAAAATTATGTACATATGTGTCTTGATGTATAATAATGAATGTATGCCCATCCCCACCCAGGTGCACAAACTGTACTGCGGCACGGCCATAGACAAGGAGACTCGCGACATCTTCGTAGAGGGCACCACTGACGACGTGCACGCCCACTTTCAAAGCCTAATGGCTTACTGCGCCAATGACGTCATTTCTACCCACAACGTTCTGAGGGAACTGTTTCCAATGTTCCTCGAGAGGTTTCCGCATCCAGTCACGATGGCCGGGATGTTGGAGTTGGGTACGTTGGGTTTTGCTACTTTGTTTTCTATGGCCTAGCAATAGAGTTTACATCGATCTGTGAGTTAACGTGGACAATTCAAGTATTTAAATAATATTTTGATAAATATTCAAGAATGATGTGTCAGGGTTGTAGTCGTCTACTTTTTCTGTCCTCTGGGAGACAGGCGTGAAAATATGTATGTATGACTGACCAGGTATATGTACATAACGATGTTCCCGTGGGAAAATCGTTTAAAGAATAGTCTATATTTATTACGACAGAGTAGAGACAGATAATTGCAAAATTTGTATTATAAAATTTCTTTGAAATCTGTTCAGTGGTGTTTGCAACACTAGATGCGTGAACTTTCGCGTTTATCTTTATCTTTTATATATAATTGGAATCTCGGAAACGGCTGCACCGATTTTCATGAAATTTGGTATGTAGAGGGATTTGGGGGCGATAAATCGATCTAGCTAGGTTTAATTTTTAGAAAACATCTTTCCAACCGTGTTTTCGGGCATGAAAAATTGCTCAAATTGTTAATACGACTCTTACTGACATCTATTGCCGAGTAGTAATACTATGCTATACGTAGGATGGTGCGGGGGACGTTTTGGTTTTGAAGTAACTAGAGATGGGGTTATGAAAAAATCGAAGGAAAATAATCGATTTTTTTACTTCGAGCGAAGCTCGGTCGTCCAGGTACTAATAGTATAAATTGTACATTACAGGTTCGACATACCTACCAATAAATTCAAATTGGCTTCAATACATCGATTCGTCTGAAACAGTTTTCGAAGATTGCAAATTAGAAACTAGACAGTTGTTATCGCTTAAAGCCGACCACGCGTGTAGGCTAATGATCGACAATAGGTTCGAGAAAGATCTCTGGATGTGGGACCAGGATTGGTCAACGCAGACGCTGAAATTGAAGAAGATTAAAGCGAAAAAGAAGAATAATAAAGTTGTTGAAGTTATAGAAGAGAATGAGTCAGTAATGCCGGTGGAGAAGAAAATTGTGAAGACTGAAGATGATTTCGATACTCTTAATAAAGAATATATTGAATATGAAAATGAGACGTTAGTGTAAGTACTTTATTTATACAAGAACTCACAGTCATCAGTCAGATTCAATCATCACTTATACTCATCAACACGCAGCCCAAACCCTTGACACTAGAAAGCTAAAATTTTGCACGGATATTCCTTTTATCCAAAATGACACATTGGATCCAGAAGATACAACACCTTGTTACGCCGTTAAAGAGAGAAAATAAATAACTCTTGCTCTTTTACTTCTGCATGGTTATCGTGGTATTATTTACAATCTGAATAGCTATGTTTTATTAAAGACAAACTATTTTTTCATAATTTAATTTCAAATATTTTTTATTTCAGTAACAAAGTTAATTAAATTATTATATCTTCAAATTGAGCTGTGTTGTAATAAAAATAATAAATTAATAATGGTCATCCCACAGGCCAATCGCAGAAACGACTGTCAACAAGAGAACACTTCAGACACAGTTTCAATACCTATACGACCTAGAACCTTTACTTCCGGTGAGACGACCCTACCTGCCCGGATATCCGGCGTGGTACCGGAAGTTGTGTACCAAACCTAGCAAAGATCCCGATTGGACGCCCGGTGCTAATAATATTACTACGACTATGAAAGTGAGTTTAATGTTTTCTAGTGTGACTTCATTACGAGAATTGTCAAAATAATGCTGCTTTTTTATTTTTTATTAGCAATTTTGCTATCTCTCTCTCTCTCACGTCCATTATCCCCAAAAGGCGGGGGACATAACCTTAGGAACACAAGGACGCTAAGGTCACATTTAGCGTAATAAGGACTTACGTACTTGAATGAACAAACGTTGACCACCATATTTCTTAGACGGTACTACGTCATATGTCAATATGGGCCATCAATTACCAGTTGCTAGCTCACAGTCTGAATAAACCTAAATCTCTATATTTATTAGTCGGTACCACGACATATGCCAATATGGGCCTTCAATTACCAGTAAGCCGTGTGGTGACGGCGAATAGAATACATGTGTCACCACCCCAGCCCAACTTTTCCCGTCATGGGGGTCGTAAGAGGCGACCGAGGGAGCTCTCCAGAGAACGGGCAGCAGCGCTCTCTGTGAGTTAAACAACAACACCACTGCGATCTCCAACCCGCCTGCCAAGCGTGGAGATTACTGGCATTTCACCCCAAATGACGGATCTCATTGGGGGAGGCCCTCGTCCAGCAGTGGACGTTATGTGGCTGATGATGATGATGAATTACCAGTTGCTAGCTCACAGTCTGAATAAACCTAAATCTCCATATTTCTTAGTCGGTACTACGACATACCAGGAAGAAAGGCAACTGCTGCATTCTATTTACATGCCAGATCAGTATGAGATGGGAAAAAAGTAGAAGTTAAATATAGCCAATAATAGTTAGCGCTGATTTCCGGATAAAAATATCGCGGGAAATCATCAATATCATCGACAAAACATCATCTGGCCCATTGCATTGCCTAATCTAACCCTTCCCTTTATCCATCATCATTATATTATGTCGCCCATATTTGTCCACTGCTGGACATAGGCCTCTCCCCTTTATGGCTTAGAGTTATTTCTTCCCGATAGCCTAATCACAATTTAGTTCAAAGATAATAAGGAGCTATACAGATAGATATGTTGGGTAATATGTGTTGAGTTGTATGAAAATAATATTCATAAT
>SJJU01004099.1:0-16033 GCA_012932125.1 Conopomorpha cramerella | reverse complement strand
GGGATCCATCAATCCATCAAATAAAAAAAATCTTTTGTGTGAAAGATTTTTCAAAGTTCATGTTGTCGTAACATTTTATTTTTATAGGGATTATTTTTTAGTTAAAATAAAGAAATCACAAGTTAAACAAGGTGAGATGGTTATTTATTTGATTATGTATATTTGTGCATGAATTGTTGAAACTTAACTACCGTTTATTTTCATTATTAGGCTACCTATTAGCATAGTGCGCATTTTATCTGATCACGAGTTTGTTTTTAGATGAGTGAAGGTGAAAAAACGTTAGTTGATAAATCAGAGAGTAGTTCGTTTGAGGATCTCGCTTCTGCCGCCGCCCAAGAAATAGAGGAAGCGAAATTAGCTGAGGCAGCTGCTTCTCAGGAGAAAAAGGATCCTGAAGTAAAGCCAGATGAATGGACAGATATTTTGGGGTCACAATCACTTTTCAAAAAGGTCAGTAAACTTTTCTGTATTATTTGTAACTGTGCACCAGTTACAAATAATTAAAATAATTGGTACTAAATTAAATTTATTCTTACAGATAGTAAAGCATGGTGATGACTCAGAAGGTTTGAGACCTCAAAGAAGTGATATTTGTCGGATTAGCTATGAAATAAGAATACAGGACAATAACAAAGATATTGTTGAGAAAAAGGACCACACAAAAGTTTACTTGGGTGATAATGAAGTGAGTGCCTAAAAAAATAACAATTTATTTACTATTTTTTTATAGTGTTACCACTACATAATTTTTTTGTTGCTCTAAAATAAATACACAGCTGTCTTCTAGACAGGTATGTAGAGAAAATAGACTTTGAATTGTTATATTAATGACAACAGATTTCTCTAATACACTTTCACCAATCTTCTTATTTAGGCACATATTTTTTTTGTACTTATCTGTTTAATAATATACATTAAAAAATATATACTTACATTGATGTATACATAGTAATTAAACACTTGTACATAAGTAGGTCAAATGAAATACATAATACTCACTATCACAACATTAAAGATACTGTGTGCTGTGTAAAACCTTGAATAGTAATTTTGTTATGAATGTGTTTAGTTCTTCTAGTCAAGGTTTCATGCAAATTAATTAAAGATTTTTCTTTATACATTGTTGAAGGCAAATACATTTATATTTTGGACAAATTGATTACTAAATTATAATTCTACCACAATTTGATTTATTTTAAAGTTTATCTTTATAAGTGTAGTTAGGTAGTAGACAGCTTATATTGATATTTATTTTTATTTGGAAATTGGTTTTTTATTGATGTATGTAATGTATAATTAGCAATACTAATAATTGTATCTCAATATTGTTCACCGGGTATATAGGCATGAATATAATCAAAGACAAGCTCAAGCTGATAATGCCTGTGCACATTTCATTAAAGAAATAAAAAAAATATATAATAATAATTGGTTGATTGTGGATATATTAGGATAAATTTCCAAGTTTCAATTTATAATTTAATTAAATAAGTGGAATTTTGGTGGGGTTGGACTTTCAACAGCATGGTCTGACAATCTGGTTAAGACAGCAAGCACACATTTTTGGAAAAAGCCACAAGACTAAATGTTGTGTTGCCTTTGGGGAGGCCTATATCAAGCAGTGGACTTTAGTAGGCTGACATGATAATTTCAATAACAATTTTTAAATAAATTCTGTTTTAAAATCCTTACACATAATATCAATAAAATCCTCATTTTCAGTTACTTCAAGGTGTCGACTTGGCCTTATCGTTAATGTTCAAAGGCGAGAAATGTGAACTAAGAATTGCCCCACGTTTTGCGTATGGTGAAGCGGGTTTAAAAGCTGGCGAGAGCTTAGGGACTGTGGGCGAAGATGAAAGTCCAAAATATAATGGGCCAACAATTGGTCCCGAGACATGGCTGGAGGCTACCCTGGAGCTACATGACTGGGATGAGGAGCCGGACCATGAAACATTGTCAATTGCTGAAAGAATGCAAATTGGGTGAGTGTTTAGTATAATAAGTATGTAACACTTTACATACACACATCAAAAGTGTCTAGGGATCAAGTACATTTTAGACGATTGCAATCAAGAATATATTTTTCAAAAACTGAATTCATTCATAATTTATTCAAAATGTGGTGATAACTCATTGATACAGGCATGGGGAATTAGATAGGAGACCAATCCAGATGATTAGATTTAATTTAAATAAATTAGATATTTTTAGAGCTAAAAATATAGGGTATTTGCTTTAGCAAGTGCCTCTGCCTACCCCTCTTTGGGATTATAGGCGTGAAGTGTATTTATTTATTTATTATAGAGCTAAAAATGTTCTTTATCCCTAGATACTTTTCATGTGTGTAATTTATCTACATATTTGAAAATCAACAAGACATTAAGAAGGCCAGTATATTGAGACTCTGTGCAATAAAGTGTCAATAAATAATTGGAGAGGCTTATGTCCAGCAGTGGAAAAGTATGGGCTGGTGATGATGAAATAGATAAATATTTAAAATGGTTCTTTTGTCGTCATTAGTGCTATCACAGTGCTAAATGCACTGGCAGGGAAAAGTGGCATGAGCTTATGGAGGCCCCATGGGTGCACCATTATAGCATAACGGGACTCTATTGAAAATAAGTAAAATAAATACACTTCACGCCTTTTAATACCAAAGAGGGGTAGGCAGAGGCACTTGCTAAACAAGTTCCCACGATTCACCAAGTGTATTTAACCCAACTTGACAGGGGGTGAGCTCATCGCGGGTTTCATCACGATGTTGTCCTTCACCGTACGAGCATTGCGTTGCGTACATAGGCTCTGAAAAAGAGTCCCATTGGTACACGTCCAGTAGCCGGACTCGAACCCGCGACCTCCCGGTTACAAGTCAAGTATTCGACCAACTGCACAGACGCTCTACAATTTTTTAAATGTGACAATAGAGGCCAGAGTTCATGCGATTGATAAGACACATGCTTCATTCCCAGGAAGTGACATTGACCAATTTAACTTTGTTATAGATAACCCGCATTGGAAGTATACCTACATTTTTTAATTTGGTATTATCTAATAGTTCACAGTTGTACCCCTCAAATCTCTAGCACTAAGGTTAAGGTCATTGAATTATTTTCTGAGTGCTTCCGTACTTTCGAAATAATACTGGCCCTTGTCTCGAAAGTATTTGCCGAGATTTATTAATTCTCGCAGAGAAATATCTGAAAATATCAGTGGCGTCCACTGGCTTTTACGACAAGGTAGGCAGTAATCCCCAAGGATTGACACCTATGTATAGTTAACTTGTCTTTATGAAATATATGTAGGACCTACCTATCTACTCATCCACAAAACACAGGACTTCGTTAGCCTGTGTCGCCAGTACAACAAAAAAAGATATCTAGCAATAACTATTATTAGGTTGGGTAATCAAAATACTAAGGTAGGCAGTGTCTTTTTGCCTATATGGTGTGCACGCCACTGGAAAATATCTCACATGGCTGGCCATTGGTTAGTTTGACACTATGATGTCGAACTTCCTCTATGGTTCACATTTATCGCCTGTACGGTTCATGGGTATGTGTTCTATGAGTTACGTGGTTTGCCTATAGAAATCACAAATCGATAATAAACTTTCCGTCAAATCTCCAGAACAAGGCGTCGTACACGCGGTAACTGGTGGTACGGCCGCGGCGAGCCTCAACTCGCTGTGCAGTTGTACCGGCGCGCTCTGGACGCCCTCGACGAGTCTTCGGGCGGTATCACGGAGCCCACCGCCACCGGCGAGCTGACCCCGGCTACTGACGCTCTCAGGACACTGTTCGACGAGCGTCTGAGGGTTCACAACAACATGGCCGCCGCACAGCTGAAAGCCGGCGCTTATGATGCTGCTTTGCAGGTGAGATTAATTAAGTATAGAGTATTAAAATAGGTAATACTATCATGCCTGTTTAATCTAAACATATTCAATCAATCTGTCAACATATTGACGTTTTGATAGAATGTTTTTTTCTGTTTGTGATGTCAATCCTGCACTTATTTACTATACTAATATTACAAAGAGAAAATATTTGTTTGTTCGCTTTCTTTTTCAATTTAAAAAATCCTTCACTGTTGGGAAGCTACACCGTTCCCGGATGATATTTTTTATCCCGAAAAAGTGAAGAGCACGCAACAGTGCAGTTACTGCATTAATAAAATTCATATTAATTAACATACTGTAAGGAAATTTCTAGTAGCACTGCCGGT
This sequence comes from Conopomorpha cramerella, assembly GCA_012932125.1. Taxonomy (NCBI): domain Eukaryota; kingdom Metazoa; phylum Arthropoda; class Insecta; order Lepidoptera; family Gracillariidae; genus Conopomorpha; species Conopomorpha cramerella. The sequence continues at coordinate 11,803 of SJJU01004099.1, read as the reverse complement.
TTAATGTTATCAATATATTCAGTGTATCTAAGAAAGCCATATTAAAAATACTGAAGTGTCAGGGGCGGTACGTCCATAGAAGCAAATAAGCTCTGCATACCCTGGCAAATTGACTAAAACAATTAGCGTAGTTAGGTATCTATAACACATTTAGTCGTCACGTAGGTACTGTAAATTAGGCAATTTATCCATAACAGACTTTCGGTTATTTAAAATGTGCATCGAAAACACAAATTCGTTCTAGACCAATCAAAACACTAATCTCTCATTAATCTACTATTCCGCGTGTCAACGAAAACAAATTCGTGCAATGTTGCCTCATCGTTCCATCGATAGGTAACACAAATTTTGCCTCAACCAATCAAAACACAGTATTTAGCGCATCAACGAAAACAAATTCATGGGACGTTGCCGCTTCATTGCATCGTCTAGCCCGGGGAAGCTGCTAGACCTCAAGCTTCCTATTTTTTCTCTTTCTCTGTATACATCACTTTCACCTCGGTCTATTAGCGCGGAGCGTTACTATGAAAAATATGGAGAAACTTACGCCACAGCGTAAGCGCAGCTTCTTCCGCGTTTCTTCATACATTATTGGAATAATAAGGGCTAGAATGCTTTGACAGTGCGAAATTATGTGCGACAGAGAAAGAGGGTGTGTCGTGTGTGTGAGCGAGCGAGAGAGGTGCCGGCCATGTTGACATATTGCAAGTATTGTTTATTTATATTGGAGTATGCATTGTTTTAGGTTATGTTATGTACGTTCATTCGCGTCTTTATTTTATAAAATAATTAAATTAGACAAAAATGGAGACTAAGGTGTGAAAGTGATGTGTGTAAAAGTGTTTGTTTACAAATGTGGGCCGATTCTCTGAACTAAATATGAGTGAAAAGTGCAGAGTCGCGGACGAAATTCGCCGGGATTGTTTTTATTTGAACTTGGAGCAAACACAAGGTATTATGAGGTAGTTTCTTGTTTTTTTAGTGTTTTTACTTAGTTAAACAGAAGAAGGTTATTATGTAGTGCTTTGGGAAGAGGAAGGCATCTACATTCCACAACGATCTGTTCAGTTCTGTTTCTGGCATACAGCGCCTGAATCAGCTGCTTAGCAAAAATTTGGGACGTAACGTAATTAGATATTAATTTTGCTAAACTAGTGATTGATGTTGTGACCTTCTATTGAAATATTTTGTAGTCTGGCACAAAATTGGTACCTACTTAATGTTATTTTAGTGTCGTATGTACCTACTCATAGGAGACAGCTTCCCCTGATGAAAATTTCACGGCCCGCCACTGTGAAGTGTTACGCTACGTACCTGCCGAGGCGGTATTGAGCACGTTTGCTGTTCGTCTAAGACGACGATCCGATAACACAGTAAAATCATAAGCATCATCATCATTTTCCTGCCCTTATCCCACACTAGGTGGGGTCGGCGCAACACGTTTTTTTTCGCCATTCATCTCTATCATTCGTCATCTCTGCAGTTACACCGTACACGCACATATTTTTTACACAGTCCATCCATACCTTCTTTGGTCTCCCTCTTCCCTTGTATCCTTCCACATTCATACTCATCACTTTCCTTGTTACATGGTTTTCATTCTTCCTCCATGACGTGCCCAAACCATCTTAATCTGTTACTCCTAATCTTTTCTGTCACTGGTGCTACTTTCAGGCTTCCTCTTACGTACTCATTCCTAAGCCTATCCATTCGAGTAACTCCACACATCCATCGTAACATTCGCATCTCTGCCACATGTATTCTTCTTTCATCCGTCACCTTTGTTCCCCAACATTCAGAGCCATACATTAAGACAGGTCTGATGACAGTTTTATAAATTTTGCCCTTCAAAGTTTGAATTTTGCCCTTAAAATCATAAGCACTTCATCACTTCATACACTCCACGCCTTTTAATCCCAAAGGGGGGTAGGCAGAGGCACTTGCTTAATAAGCAAATGCCCACGGTTCACCGAGCGTATTTAACCCAACGTGACAGGACACTTCTTTCAATTTATTTATCCACAGGCGGTGACCCGCGTCCTGTCCTGCCAGCCGAACAACGCAAAGGCACTGTTCCGTCAGTCGCGGATCCTGTCGGCCATGGGTCGCAACGCGGAGGCGCTGGAGGCCGCGCGCAAGGCCGCCGCCGCCGCGCCCGACGACGCGGGCGCCAAGAAGGAGCTTCAGAAGTGCGAGCAGAAAGCCAACCGGGACAGATCAGTCGAGAGGAAACTCGCCAAGAGAATGCTGGGCACTAAACCTGAACCCAAAGGTGCTGCGCCTGACAAAAAGCCGTCTAGGACTAAGGTAGGGCTGTTGTATCCAGATTTAGGTTTGATAGGAATTGGCTGAATAAAAGAGGTCGCAGTTTTTACTACAAAACAAAAACACTAGACTTCTTGCCATTGAATCCCCAAGTGCGGTAAGCATTGCTAAACAAATCATTATTCGATTCACTAAGCGAATTCAAATTCTCATGTAACGGTTGTCTCGTTTTAATTGTGTTTGTGTAAAAGAGACAAACTATACTTAGGCGACGCTTAAGTGTGATTATTGTTCCAAAATATGGGCTATAATAAGATCACGACTTCAACGAACACACGAAGACACGGAACTTGCGGTCGTTTACTTAAATTAGGTCATCTGGAAGAAATCGTTTCGAAATAGCCTTGTATAAGGTCTCTCCATTCTAATTTTATACATTTGTAAAGTACAGTTTGCAAAAAAGACTATTCAGTAACATACTGTGTACTGTCGGCCTGGTCTTTCAGTTTCGATGACCATTCCTATGTCACATTACATAACATACAACATTCATAAGGCTGAATTCTTGTATTGTGATAGTTAAAAATTAACTTTAATGTCCAATGACATTCATAAAAGTTTCAACCTTAGTGTGTTAAACCAGCTTCATGGCCGACATTTTTTTGTCAGGGATAATCCCACCACCACCCAAGGCCTACCTGCCCCTCGGCGTACGGGCCATTCTCTGGAGACGTGCGCGTCTACTTTCACGGACACCAGCTAGCAAGTATGGCCTCTAAGGTTATCTAAGGGTCTAACCGTGTTTGATTATTGTACTGGTCAGGTGCTGGTATGGGGCTCGCTGCTGCTGAGCCTGCTGGTGGGCGTGGCCAGCGTGCTGGTGTACCGGTACAAGCTGCAGGCACACTGACCGCCCCCGTCTCCCACTACTCAGGTATAATCAGGGACAAGCTCTACCTTTTTTATCGCGAGGAATTCCTTTATGAATGTCCCACTGCTGGAGGCGGCGGGTTTATAGCCGGAGTCACTACGTCCAAGGGACTATCCTTGGCCCTCGGGGATCGTCTCCAGGATGGGGGTGATCAACGCACCCTCACCGTCGCATGTCAGTCCCCACGGCCGCCCAGTCCCCCCCTCTTACGACAGGCACGGGATAATCTCAGTCCCATTCTTAGCCAGAAGTGCTGGGCACACCCAAAACCTCTCGGCGTACGGGCTACTTGGAGACGTGCGTATCTACTTATTGTGCCTGCCTCTTTTCAACGTACACGTTTTCTTGACTCCACAGAAATCTTACTCAGTTACTTAATAACTAGCGGCCTCGACATACGTTTATTCTGTAGGCTGTGCAGAAACAGTTTCCTTCGACTTCCTAGAGTATTTTTTCTTTATCACCCTGTATATGACACATGAGATCAGTAATTCCGAAACCCATATGGTATTAAGCTGTGTGGTGACGGCGAATAGAATACGAATAGAATACGTGTGTCGCCACCCCAGCACAACATTTCCCGTTGTCGGGTCTGTGCGAGGCGACCGAGGGCGGGGGCCGACTCTCCAGAGGACGGACAGCCGTGCTCTCTGTGAGTTAAACCACAACACCACTGCGATCGCCAGTCAACCTGCCTGCCAAGCGAGCGAGCCGATTATTGGTATTTCCCACCAAATTATCATGGAAATCATTAGGCCCTCGTCCAGCAGTGGACATCATTGACCATCTGGCGGGCAAAAGATTATTAATAAATTTGGTCCCATAGTGAAATCTTCCGCGGCACTAATAATTTATTTTATTTAATTTCAGATGGTATAAACGATGCGTCGGATTTCGGTAAATAAAGGTGATATCAATATCGCAGCTGTATCTACAAAGGAAACATTACCTGCTTTATATTTTTCAGTAAAATATAATTATATTGTCTTAACTAGTCTTGATACTTGTATTGAATGAAACACAACAATATTTATTATGAACGAAATATTTTCAAGTTCCTTCTCATCTGTGGTGTATTGTAAATAAACCATAAATATGTACTTAGATTTTGGAATATACTTACATGTCCAATTTTGTAGTTCTATCTCGCTTCTTTTGTAAATCATCTGAGCAGGATGGAAGATAAACATAATAAGCTGGCAAGTATATTCTAAATGATAATTGACTGTACGTTCAGAACTGAACTATTTCTTTGGTTGTAAAGTTTCGTGCTCTTACTTTGAAATTTAATAACCGAAAGAAAGATCATTAGAGTTACATCAAAACTAAAGACAAAACTGCTTGTAAGAGGGCTTAATACAAAACGTGGTATTAGTCTGGTTCTAACTCTAAGCGTTGTTTCTATCGCCTAGTAAAGGTCAAAAGGAGATAGCACGAAAGTTTTAATAAAGACTAAAGATGAAGCACGTTTCTTATTAAACACGGAAAATGTTTTCATGGTAACTGCCGTAACATGGACGGCATGGACATGAACATCAATTAAAAATAATATTATGCAACTTTCTCTCAGTGACGTCATTTCTATGTATCTTTTCCACACTTTCATTTTTAAAGCCGGTAGACGGTACAATTTTCTTGTCTCTAATGTTAAGTTATATTGATTCTGGAAGTTTCTTGCGTCGTATACACTATAATGTTAATGCTATTTTACAAAAATAAATAAATCTGGCGGATAGTTTAAATTGCTTTCAATTATTGCTGTCAAAAGTACCAGTATAGAGCCGTCTAAATTAACGAGTGTCTTGAGCCGTCTGTGTTACGTTTTTAGTGCCGTTCTAATTTGTCACTGTGATATAGGTACTTTAGCTGCACTCTACATTATGTGAACAATTTCTACATACCAAAAGTCTTGCACGTGCGTCAAGAAATTCTCGACATAAGACAAACACGCACTGTGATTGGATGATATGTCACACTTAGTGAATTTTCGTTTGTATCAACAAATCGTAACTGGTTATGTCTTGTCATTTTCTTGAAGCGCTTTGCTAGTCGGGGATGGTGTTACAGCTATCATTTTGGGGGGGATTTTAGATGCTTCGTTACGTTCTATATAGAAGAAAATATTTTTTTAACAATATACTAAACTTGTAATGTTGTTTTGTCTTGCTTTTGTGCGGTGGTTGCATTTGTTTCCGTGAAAATATATTTACTACCTTATGTAATATTATTACGTCTCGCTCATCTCCTGAAGAGGTGGGCAGAGTCAACTTTTCATTGTCCGTGGTATTTGAAGGAATACCTATTTCCACTGAAACATAGGTGTTAGGTGTTGTAAAACAATCTTTAAAGCCAATTTTATTGAAGACTACGTTTTTTTCCATCTTATTTCCAAGGTCCTGACGTTATGGGCTATATTTCTTTAATATTACTTCTAACTTATACAAACTTTAGCTACGTGGCTTATGTAAACAAAAGTTTAATGAGAAGTGAAATTGAATAACTCACTACTAATTTGACTGCGATCGCTATACTGTGCCTTTGGTATTGCGCGGGGTGGTGCGGCGGGACTAGGCCGTGGCCGCCGTCAGCGATGACGCAACTGCCCCCTCCCCCTCGCCTTCCCGCGCAATACCTTAGGCGCGGTACAGCTGTTGCGGTTTATATTATAAAACAATTTTTGAAACACTCCGGTGAAGGTGGAATATTGTTTTCGATGTATGCAGGTGAATTGTAAATGTTTATAAATATCAGGGGGCGGTTAGCATTGTACCTAGTTAGATGCAACTTTATATTAGAGATTAAGTCCAGAGACGAATATCTAAATTGTATTCGTCCCGTATTATATCTAAAAAACTCGTGTCATGGAAGAGGTCATTTTTAATTAGTATGTTTTTTAGATATACTGTACTTACTCTATTATACAAGTTGTCTATTCTTAATTATAGTAAAATTATTGTAATGTACTCGACATTGCCATATAAATGTGACGTTTAAAATACTGTTTGTTATTTGAAATATGTAACGTACTTGTTATAAATCATTAAAATTATTGATATTATATGTATAGTTGAAATGTTTTACAAAAGTTAGTATTTCTTAAATTAAAAGAACATTAATTGATCGAATTCTAAAACCAAATAACCTGTCATATGGCACTTCTGTAATTTCGCCCATAGTAAATCATATATTACTGACTGAAGTCATATTTTTTATCAAAAACCCCATTTTAAGTTAATATTTATATTTTTTTGCATTTCCATTAAGCTCATTGAAATGTCTTCGAAAATGCCTTTCACTTAAAATACTCAAGATATAAACCGGTTTTTCCCAAAAAAAGCCCGAAATAACTTTTCTGCCCTTTTTAACCTCACACATGACAAGCAGTCTACTGTCAGACTAGTAAGCATTCTAATGACGTAATACTATTCACTACAATTTCGTAATCAGAAGCGATTATTTTGGTGAGGATTATTCTATCTTCCAGTATCAATAAAACATTTTATATACACGGACTTACGTTATCAGTGTCTGAAAACCCTAATGCCGGGTGACTAGTTATTGTTAAAAAATAATAATTAATAATAAAACATATTATTTGGGTTGTGCCAAATCTGTAATTTCATTCTTCCCATGAATAGAGTGTAAAATATTGTGCAATGTCCAGTACATAGGAGTACCTATCTAAAGTTTAATATAATATGTATTTGCATAGCAAGAATTTATTCAGTTGTTACAACTGTACAGTAAAAAATGAAAGAAAGTATATTTTTGATGTTTTGACGCTGCTGGCCCAATATTGTTCTGGACTAAATTGTTTTAAGTACTTATATTACTATATTTTTTTGTGTAAATCGCATTCCATGAAAAACAAGGGACTTGATTTGCCTTATTCACCATGTAATTAGGCTTGATAGGTTTGATTGATTGAAATGCCTTCAGGCTCAGTAGTGTTATTGAAAACGGTTGTCAGTCACAGCTCAGTCTAGCAACATGAGAATGTTTCGGATTGAAAATGAGTCTTTATATGGACTAATAAAGGTTCACTTTTACTTAACACCGAACTAACATATTCCAGTAGTATTGAAGGCATTCAATGACCTAGTAATTGCATTGTGTGTTTATTAGTAAGATTTTCCGGAAGATTTGACACTTTAAGTCCCTTATATGTTATTTTATTTATTGTATACTTAATACTAAAAGATTTTGCATTTGCTTTTGCGGTTTGAAATTCCATTTTTTTTGCATTTTGGTCACCAATTATAAATGTTATATTATTTTGTAATTGTTCAGCTTATTTTAGATCTTTAACGAGTAGTTTAACAATACGGTTAAGGTAAATTAGAAAACATTATTTACTTAATGAAAATTTAAAGGACAAGCCAGCATTATAAAATAAACATTAAATAAAACGAAAAACATAGTTGTTTTATTATGTTTTTATTGAGGTGTGTTTATGTTTGTTCACTCGGTGGACTTTTTAATAAACCTTAGCGCAACATACATTTATTCCAAATTGGTAACTATAAAAATAATACAAAACATACTTTTATTTGGAATGAACAATTGGCAAATCTATAAATTGCACCTTATCGGTGGAATAAATACATCTTATAAATAACAAATTATTAATTAGACAATTAACAATTTATCGCAGAAAAGAGGTAGGTCCCCACTATTACCATTACTCATTGCAATGGTAATAAAGAGACTGCAGGTTTATTTTAAATCAGTCTAACTATAATCATTGACGCAGAATTGTGTCAAAAATAATAAAGTTCAATAGTAATGTTTAGTGATTTTAGACATCAATGGTAAGTTAGAAATATAGTATTAGTATTACCGACAATGGTTATAATGACCCACTTCTACAAAGAAAAGTACATACATTAGCTAAATTAAACAGGAACAATATGCATGTTCAATTCATTTGGTTACTTTACTCCGAAGAAGTTATTCTCAACCGACAGCCCTCCCGATAGCCACATGAGGAGTTTTCTAAGAGTCAGTCTGTCACAGATATTTGGAATCGAAAGAGATGATACGTTAGTCTGCGATTCAGAATGTCTGGACTTTTTTTTACTCATTTGAAATTAATACTCCGAAGCCTCTTGGCTTATTTTCCATGTAATTTTATTCAGTTTATTTCGATGGTCCCTATTAAGAAAGTCGGATCTACAAAACCGAATATGCTCAGGAGAGAAGATAGAAGTTAGTTTTGGATATTAAAACTAAACTACTTGTGGTACATTCACTTCAATTCAACAGCTTATAATCTTTGGTATCTTTACGTGTTGTAATATACGTAATGAGTTAATAGACCTTAATATCGCTAATCTAACAGTGTAGAAAAGTACATATACCTAAAATTGCACTACCGACCATTTTTAATTGGGACCATCGATTTCATAAAATTTAGAAAAGAATCTGCCACTGGATCCTTTTATACAATATCATGCAAAAAAATGGCGTTCCTATAGTGTGAAAGCTATATATAAAAATATTACTGTTTCGCTACCTAAGGGAAGGGTGAGGTGGCTTACGAGATTGGTAAGTTTATCTCATCGTATAATTAATTCTAGCCAATACTAAGTACCTAATACTTAACCTTTTTAAGATTAAGTACTTCAATAGGATTGACGACGAGTCCATCTGGTATGTCAATCAATAAAATCAAGAAGTCAGAAGTCAAGGTAAGTTAGGCTAAATTGTGGTTTTATGTATCTTTAGCGCCGTACTGCGGCAAAACTGCTGCAGTTTTTAACCGCGTGATTCATTAAATCAATTACAATATGTTTCCAGGATCCCCCTATTAAGTTTAAGAAAAAAACCTATACCAGGGGGAACCTGCTCCTTCGGGTTCAAACTAGACATGCTTATACATTGAAAATTAGATTAAAAAGTATAAATAATTTACAAATTCACGATATAATATATAACAAATTCAAAGTGATTGTATGCCTGGAGGAAACTAATGAAAGCAGCGTGCGTCTGGGGCATTTTTTGCGGTTTATCTATAGGTAGTTCTCTATAGTTTAGCTTGCGGGGAAGAAACCGTAGTGTGGCATTAGCCTTAATTCACAAAATTTTCATTTCTCTATTTACTATATTATACACAATATGGCGGATTATCTCTACCTATAAAAATACTCGTATTTGCATCTTAACAAGGTAACCAAATTATTTGCTTTATGTGTAGTGATTGTAGCGCAATAATCTACGATGTTGATCTTCTGCTAAACTATAAAGACCTCATATCATAGTCTTATACTTCATTTATCCATAATGGAGGGATCAAACATACTTAATATTTAATTACATACACATCTTATTTTCGTCGTGTCAATTATAATATCAAATTTTCTTCAGACCCCGTACCATGAGGACTAGTATAAGTAATATTGTTGAATATGTGCGACAGTGACGGTGTCATATCACTCGTATAGCTCTATTTCTGTCACACAGCGAGAACAATATTACAGGAAGACCTCATGGTACGGGGTCAGATTGTCGATAACTGAAATATTATTTATCAAGTGTAATATGAACTTAGCGTCTCTTTTGCACAAACACGATTAGAGAGAGACAAACGTTACTTGAGCGGAGATCTATTCTTGAGGGGAGTTTCAAAATACTGGCCTTACTACTAGGCTCAACGTAACATATTGTATCAAGACTTAAGGTGTACTGTAACAAGTCTTAAGGGTAGATATGAATGAGCCACTTATCTCACTCTACTCGTGGCTAGTTCGCCTTAGGATCGATACACATTTGACGGAAGTAGAATGATTAAGAGAAGAAAAAAATTAATCGTTTACACTCAATCAATAATGCATTGATGCAATCATCATATAATCCATGATACGTTCGACGCATCATCCTTCAGATATATACCAACCCTTAGGCTTGTTAGGTTACATCAATAATAACTAGAATGGCTGCCTATTACCTAGTTACAGTAAAACCACGACGCGATTCACGTATGTACAGAAAGTCACAATTTTCTCCTGGCAACCAGCCGAGCGAACCAACTGGTGACATGCGTTACAGCAATAATCTCGCCTATAGTAACTAATGCTTGCAACGTGAATACGGTGTTTACGAAGTCGTACAGGAGTTTCGGCGAGAATACGGTCCATACGAACAAGTGGTGCCTGAAGACTGTGGCAACTAGTATATATACGACTAGAGTGTACACTCGTTGAAGGGCGAATATGTTCATAGAACGCCACACTGATTGGAGGTAACTGAAACAGAGAAAAAATTATGTCAGTTTTATAAATACAGACATACATACATACACTTCACGCCTGTCTCCCAAAGGGGTAGGCAGAGACTACAGATCTCCATTTGTCACGATCCTGACATACCCATTTCGCTTCATCTACATTCATACACCTTTTCATACATGACCTCCGGTTTCGAGTACTTTTCACGCCACCTTCGGTCAGGACATCACCAATTTGGTCTTTATATGTCCTTCTGGGGCGACCTCTACTCACCCGGCCCATTACATCACCCATATAATCTCTTTCGTCAATCGACTTTCATCCATTCTCTCCATATGCCCAAACCACCGAAGCATGCCCTTTTCAATCTTGGTCACTATGTCTTCCTTCAAACCGCAACTTTCCCTTATCACACTATTCCTTATCCTGTCATTCAATGTCACACCTTTCTTGCTCCGCAATGACCGCATTTCTACGGCATTGACTTTACTTTTATGCTTCTTCTGCTATACCCAACTTTCACTCGAGAGATTTACAAAAGGTTAGAACGTCAACTAAGTACAGTGTAGGACGAAGTACTGTGCGTACGTATTTTTCGTACATTTGACAAGATTTCAGGAAATTTACTAGTACCGTAGGGCTATTTTATGTTTATGAATATAACAGTTCATCGTAACACAATTATGCTAAAACCAATACTGTTTTGACACGTTACATCGATGCCACTGGGGATTTTTCTCCATCCTTGTTTTCTTTAGCGAAGATAGATGACGATCTATTCCACATGTTTTAATGAATCAACTGTACTGTTAGAAACTCACCAAAAGTAAGTCATGGTCTTATTAAAAAAAAAGCGAGTGACGAATCGGCATTAACACATCGCTTCATATTTTTTTAAAAGCATGAAGTATTCTTGTAGTAATTTCAACGAGAAAAGATCAAACAGCTGATTTTTATAGGACAGATTTTCGGCTCTAAATTCCTTTTCCATGGCATAAAGATCCTGACGTAAAAATGTGAATGACAGAAAGTTGATTGTAGAAAAGTACCATTCGATTTTTTTTGTTGGATTTAGAAATCTCGAGCTATCTTAATATATAAAAATCCAGTGTGAACAAACATTATGTTCCCAATGAATTCTTCACCAAGGCTACCGATATTCACAAAAGTTGGCATTTATCTGTAATTTCGTCCAATTTGAGAGAGAGGATAGTGTATATATCGTGACATCCACTGCTGGGCACAGGCCACCCTGGAGGTTATACTAAATAAAAAATAAAATAAATACACTTCACGCCTTTTAATCTCAAAGTGGGGTAGGCAGAGGCACTTGCTTAATAAGCAAATGCCCACGGTTCACCAAGCGTATTTAACCCAACGT
>SJJU01004098.1:0-21729 GCA_012932125.1 Conopomorpha cramerella | reverse complement strand
CAGCTTATAATCTTTGGTACCTTTACGTGATGTAATATACGTATAAGTTTATAGATCTTAATATCGCCAATCTAACGGTGTAGAAAAATACACATTTTTAATTGGGACCGTCGAATTATTATCTTACATGTAATCAAGCGGACTAAGGGAGCGTTCATATACATAGAAACAGGCAACTGGTACCGAGAAACCGAATTCACATACATTGCCTATGGTCCGGTACTGGCTGATACTTGTCGGTACCGTCCTGCAACGGCCCATAGTGAATGTTTGCGATTTCGGTTTCTCGGTAGGTACCGGTTTTCTGTTTCTTTATAAACGCAGCCTTATCGGTTACAGTATCGGTTTATTTTTTTTTCATAAAGTTTCATAGCGGCGAACTGTTTTTTTTTATATGAAAACTAGCTGACCCGGCAAACGTTGTTTTGCCAATATACGTTATTAACTGAGTTCCTCTGCTATTATATGCATGTAAATAAATAAATAAATACGCCGGGACATTTTTACACACGGTCATCTGACCCCAAACTAGGATACCCTGTACTATGGGTGCCAGAGATTGATATACTTACATAAATACTTTTAAATGCATAAATAGACAAATAAAACACCCAGACGCACACAACAAATGCCTCAGCTCATCACTAAAGCATTATGTCCGTGGCGGGAATCGAACCCGCGACCGTTCGCCTAGAGGCAGATATCCTGACCACTAGTCCATGCCGGCCGTCATGTGTTATACGTCTAAACTTTCCTAAAGTATCTCAGATAATATATTACAGAAATTCACCTACATGTAAGAAATAAATAAGAATATTTCACATTGCGAAATTATTTTCACCAAAGATGCTATAAAGTGCAATTACTAACAATTTCCTTTTCTTCTGATAAGGAAACAAATGGTTAGGCAAATATTTATGTATATGCAAATTGTTTTCTTTAACTTCATAGTTTAATTGAAATGTTAAGTACGAAGAAAAAAACACTAATTATGTTAGGTTTCCAAGAAAGTAGGTACACTGTATAATATAATAGGTTATTACTATAATAGAAACCTCACTACCATTCAGTAGCATTCGCACAGTTAAAAGAAAAGTGACACAAAACGAAATGTGTCTTTTTATGAAATTGAATCTTAACATAAAAGATACAAAACTTAATTTACAAAATCGGCATGTTTCGTATTGGGTCCTTATTGCTCTAACTATGAGACATTTTCCTCATTAAATGCAAAATACTTAAATAGAAAGCTATCAACTTATCACTAATCTAACATTTAAATTGTCCGGGTTATCGTACACTGTAGATAAGTACAGTTAGGCAACTGTCTCTATAGCTATCCCTGACTGAACAATGATTAGATTCTCCATACAATTCCAAAGCGCCGGAAATGTATCACTCGAGTAGTCCCCCGTACATCTACTGCCTTCACTATTCCGAACTAAGAGATAGGTACGAGAGCTACGTAGTTATCCCTAAATTGATACCTATCCGTAGGGCGTTAGCGACTGTTATCGCTTGTATATTGGATTGAAGCGGGTGTGTTGCGAACAATACTCTAGGTATTATGATCAAAGCCCGCTGAGAAGGGTTTCCACAAAGGATTCTGTACCTACGCGATATAACGGGGTATGTTGATATCAGATGGTGCGCAGAAATGGCCTTTTTCCCTAAACAGTTTCAACATTTGGTTGAGCTTTCATACAACGCAGAGGTCAGATTACAAATGTCGGGAGAGACAATTCTTAGAGGTGTGTTCGCATAATCTAGTCCCTTGATTTGACGTCTTGTAAGAATGTTATTGTCTAACCTTCAGCGTTGTTTTAGTTATGATAGCTTTAGTGTTAGTGACATGGGTGCGGAATTATTGAAACCCTAAAACCACATGGCACATACCTACGTAATTCTTAGAATAACATTTTGACGGTCGTTTTCGGCGATTGGTAAGCTTCTCGCGCCCTAGAATATCATTTTTTTTTATATGAAGTGTGGGTTAACGTTTCAAATGATTTGTTCATTTGAAACGTTAAACAGTTTCTTCGAAAATCAAATTAAAGTAACTTCAGCCTTCTGGTAGGCAGAATAACGTCGAAACTGATGTTTGTTTTAGCGTCTTGATCTATTGTGAAAAGCTTATCTGTGTTTTATATAACTGTTTAACAAAGACTCGGTCAAAAATTATAAAAAGCAGACGAGAAAAAAACGTAAATTCGCATGAGCTTTGATGAAACGCAAGGACCGGTTAGTCCATCTATTGCTACCAAAATATATCCATTAATTTATGTTAAATTATTAATTAAATGTAATTTTACCAATTCAACATTCTGTATTATGGCATATGCTTACCTGTATGTTGGTGTCTAAACATTCATTCTAAACTTAGTAAAGGTGTATGGATATTGCATTAAAATCTGTTACCCCTAGGGGAAATACTTTAGGAGCAATAGCTGGACTTACCGAAAAGGAGCACCTACGCTTGGACCTACAGGCTACTGCACTCGTGAGCAAAAATTCCGGGAACACATAACGTTGTTCACTCACCACATTGTCGCCATAGTAATAGTTGTTCATATTGACGAGCCCAACAACGAACCATTGCTAGGGGTCTTTTTACACTCTCTATAACTCGCAATCGAGGAGAGCTAGCCGATTAGAAGAAACTTTTTTAAAAACAATAAAATAGGGAAAAGTATTGTTATCTTGTATTAAATATTATTACTTTCAGAATTATTATAATTTAAGTATTGGAAGTCTTGAGTATACGACCCGAAATTTTTGCTCCCGAGTGTAGAAGAATTGTAAGAATATTGTAGAAATTCGTGAAATATCTCAAAATAGGTATATAAAGTCGGGATAAGAATAAGAGTAGGTAGGTAGATACTCTAAAAAGGTAATCTGTATAAAGTAAAGACAGACGTAGTGAAAGACGAAAATAGACAATACTCTAGATAGTGAAGAAACACCCTAATTTCTAATTATCAGAAACATTAATGGGGAATTTTCAGGGCCCGTTTCTATTAGTTATGACAGATGGCGCTAGTTGTATTAGGGGGACAAATGTCAACGAAATTACTAACATGCAGTCCATATTCCGTCCAGCGACAGTAAATATTTTTATTGTTTGTCTACATGTTACAAAAACGTCCAAAGTATAAATATATAATCAATAACTCACCCAAATAATAAAAAAACGCACTAAAATATAACTGACAGAAGTTCCCCTGGATATCTACTAGCGACATCTATGTAAGAAACTTTTGGAGTTTGAAAATTCCCCATTAAGGAAACGTCGATAGATCAGAAACGTGTCTAGATTATACCCGTATTGTAAAAACCCGACATCAGGGGCCCAAGTCTGCTACACTATGCAGTGGCGTGCACACCATATAGGCAAAATGACACTGCCTACCTTAGTATTTTGGCTTCCCGACCTATTAATAGAGTTATTGCTAGATCTTTTTTGTTGTACTCACGACAGGTCCTGTGTTTTGTGTGTGTGGGTACCTATATTTCGTAAAGACAAGTTACATAGGTGTCAACATGTGGGGATCACTGCCTACCTTGTCGTAAAAGCCAGTGCACGCCACTGACACTATGGAAGTTGCATCGCTCTGGCATCGTTGCGGCAAACGACGTTCATTGCTGATTTCGTTACTTTCATTTCACTGTCGTCCGCAGTAAAACAGCGAAGCACATCGTTGCCGCTACGATGCCAAGACGACACGACTATGAGCGTGTAGGAGACTTGCCCCATACATTATTTAAATAATAAAACAGGAATTCTGGCATGGGATAAGGGAAGGGATCGCCCTGAATCACCTAATAGTGATAACATGTACACATTCCCGAGTATATATCACTCACTATTTTTTAACATGTCAATATTGATTTGTAACGTACACACAAACATTTTTACATTCAGCAATGTAGGTACATGTTATCCCTACCGGCGAAAGAGGGTGCTACCAGGAATAATTAAAAATTAGAAATTACTTAACACACCAATCAGTAATATACTTGTGTTTATTTTACGATTTCTGCTATTTTACAAATATTTACATATAATACCGAGAATTGTGCATAAACTAATAACAATTAAATACATTACAAAATGAAATATGTTCAGGGCATGGCCACGTTTTACAATAAGATGTAGTTATTTGTCACTGTATTATGCCTTTGTCTCCTTAATTATTAAAATCACTTCTTGCTACGGCATAGATACACTATTGTAAGTACCGACTAAATGAAATATTGTAGTGAGTGTTACAATATGTAATATTTATGTACATTAGACGCCCACTGGTAATATCATTCCCTTACAAAAATATACCACAACTTTTAAAATTATTCATGGTAGCACCCCTTCAATAGCTAGTATGACAAGAGTCACAAAATATACAATTTACAAAAAAAAATGGCACTTGAATTGTGTCATTGTTAACAATAACTGTTGTGAAATCTTGTTACAGGCTAACGCTATATATTGAGTTTTAGAAAAAGATACATCACAATCCATTCAATAAAAAAATATTTACAATAAATTATCATAGATTTGATCTAATAAAATTTGACAATATCACAGTTAAAATGTAACAAGTTTTCACGCGGACCTGCCTAAGCAGTTAGCTCGCTCCTGTCATACAAGCTTCAGGGCTAGCTCTTCACCAGCGCGCTCGGCTTCGTGAGTGATAATCAAATAAATTGAACGCACCTTCGTCAGGCTGGTGTTGGTAATAGTACTGTTGCTGCGGCGCGGGCTGCGGGGCGGGCGGCGGCGGCGGCGCGCGCGGCTTCTTGCCGGCCGGCGCCGGCGGGCTCGCCACGCCCGAGCCCGCCTTGCTCACGCTGGCGCGCCCCTTCTTGCTCTTGTCCGACAGCGGCGTGCTGGGCACGTTCAGCACCGGCTTGTTCGCGCCGGGCCCGCCACCCCCGCCGCCGCCGCCGTGCTGCCGCCTCGCCTCCTCCTCCTCGTACGCCTCCTCCGACCCGTCGTACTTTCGCTTCCGCTCCTTATTCACGTAATAAGGCGGGTCGAGCTCCACGCCCTTCATTTGCGAATTCACGAGATTCGAGGAGGCGTGCAACGTGTTCGCGCCGAGCACTCCCGCCGAGCCCATCGCGTTGCCGAGCATCGGGTTCATCATGTTGCCGGCCATGGCGCCGTTGGCGTTCTGCTGGGCCGCACCCGTGTCGCAGGACGCTTTGTGCTCGTTCGGGTTGTAGGGCTTGTTGGGCACGTTGTTGGCGGCGGCGGTGTTGGTCCGCGACCACGTGGCCTTGCGCGCGCCCCGCCCGGCCGGCGGCGGGGACGTGTCCCGCTCCCCTTGCAAAACTTCAGATATGAAGCCATAAAGCCCGCGCCAGGGCCTGTCGTTGGCACGTTAAACTTTTTGTCCATTACTTTTGACGTGTCTTGTAAACTATTGTTTAGATTCGGCTGCTGTGAAGTGGGTGCTACCGTTGACGCATTACCTCGTTGTTCTGCAAGGAAACCAAGTTCTTCTTCTATATTAGGCACTACCACCTTAGGCTGCTCCTCTTCACGGGTTTCCGGGGTAGAAAACGATGACGAGGAAGCCGAAGGTGGTGTGTCACTAAATGTTGACAGAGGTGTTAACTCCACGGAGGACTGAAACTCAGGATGGGGCGCTAAGTGGAAAGGAGGAAAATATGTGAGATGCCCGTGAGGCATGACTAATGCTTGATGCTGGTTGAAGTTACCAGCGTGAAGAGGCGCTTGAGATCCAAAAGCAGAGCTGCCGGGAAACATTTTAGGAGGCGGCGGTGGCAGACTCCACCGTTCAAAGTCGAAATATGTGCCATTTTGTTGCTGATTAGTTGTGGAACTATGGGCGGGCGGAGGTATCCTATTCACTAGATAATCTGCTACAGCAGCATTAGATAAGTCATTGAGATTAGAAGCAGGTTTCTCTACACTTTTTCTTCTATTAGATGACTTGGTAGTTGCTGGTGTGACCGGTGCCTGAGACTTTGTCGTTTTTACCTCTTGCACTTGACAGCTTTGCTGTAAACTTTGCAAGTTTTTAACAATACTCATTGGATCGCCGCGACAACTTGATAAGTCTTGTAGGGAAACATTACTACTTCCAAAATAACTTTGTTTATCATTTATCGGGCGCTGCGGGGGCTGGGCTATGGGTTCACTATGAGCATTATTCTCACTACTATTGGTAAAATTAGAACTACTGTTACTATACTTTGTAGAGTTTTGGCGCTCGCCTTCCCAACAACTTTGATTGGAAGACTGAGTTTGGTTGCGCTCATATCTACTTTCGTTAAAATTCTTAGTTTGTTCTATACCTAATGCTCTTGTTATAACTGAGGGATATGCAACTTGGCTATTTTGAGATGAGGGCCTAGTGACAGAGGCATCAAGAGGTGACCGTGGTGGGTTACTACTCTTGGCATATGATATCTGACTGGAGTGCTCGCTATGATGTTTGGGAGAGTTATTCATGGGACTGTGGTACACTGGATAAGCTGGACTAGAGACATGGCCTATTGGGGAAGATTGAGTAGGTGCCCTAGATGGACTATGTCTCCTAGTGACAACTACTCCACAATCTGGGCCATTTTGGGAACTACTACTGGAATATCCAGTATCTGTACTAGAACTGCTTTTAGCACGAGCATGATACTCCGGCTCAACATTATTACCACTTTGATAATGTCTAAAACTTGAATTCTGAGTACCAGAGAACTGAGACGAATTAACTCTAGATTTGGAAGCACTGTTGGCATTGAAATGTAATCTCCCTGGTGCATCCATTATAGAATAGCTTATCGGAGAGGATTGAGTCTGACTCTTATCACTTTCACAACTTTTTCTAGTTTCAGTGACTGCATCAGGATATATTTTACTTTGCGCTTTCGTCTGAACTTGAGGGGCTTTTGTTGTTGGTGAAACAAAACTGGACGACCTTGAAGATTTCTCTGAAGATTGGACAGTTTTGGGAGATGGATTGTTGTAAACAGTTGCTGATGACCGAGAAGAATTAGATGTGGATGTTCTGTAATCTTTTGTAGCAGGTGTAGAGGATGTGGTTACAGAGGCAGTAGATACTATACAAGATGTTTGGGAATGACTTGTGCTTCCTGAACTAGAATATGACTTACTTCCTGCATAATCCTGCGACTGTAGTTGGCTATTTTTAGAACTGCTTCCACTATATGAATTATCAGTTTGGTTTCCAAACGATCCTGGTGCTTGATAAAATGATGATGATGATGTTGATGTTGCCGGTTGTTTCGATGCTGTTGCTGGTGATCCTGACCTATTAGCTTGTTTACTAGCACTGGAAATTTGTGAATTCAAATGATTGTTTAGAGTCTGTGCAGCTGCAAAATGAGCGTTGAAATTTTCATAGGCAGCCGATGCTTTAGTCGTTGCTGGACTTGGCGATGAGGGCACAACACTTTCATGGGGCAATATCCCAAATGGACTGGGCAATTGATTGTTTCCTTGCCAATTTAAACCAGCTCCACCTGATGCTTGCTGGTCAAAAAATGCAGTTCCTTGTGCTTGCGCAAGTGCCTGATGTGAATAGTTCTCACGTAATGATGATATCTCAGATTCCACTGCCGATTGTTTTGATGCAGCAGCCGCCTGAGCTTGAGCTAAGACTTGTCTATGTTGAGCTTGTAGTGCTGAAGAACTGTAGTGTGCAGGCTTTGGACTTGCATGGTGAAACAGTGGTGAGAACATAGCATCATAACCAACAGTTGGTGGAGATAAAAAACCGCCAGGGTTAAATGGTGATGCTGATGAAGATCCAAGTTGTCCTGCTGCTAATGATGCAGATGCGGTGTGCGCTGCCTGCAGCAGTAACTGGCTTGTGGTAGACGGCACTGACTGGCCACTAAGGCCAGAGCCTCCACTAGCCAGGTGATGATGGAAATCCCCACTTGCAGCACCAGCCTGAACACCAGCTAACCGATTGTATGAGGCGTATGCTGACCATGGTCCTACTGGATCCATTACCACATCTATATTGTCTTATTTTGTGTGAATTTTAAAATTTTCAGTTCAAGTCCACACTGTCATCCATAGTTTTTGGATGTACTTTGCTCATTTGTCACTATAACTGTATATTGGGCTTCATTATACTGTAAACATATTAGGCTGTTCATCCTGAAAAGAAAAAAGATGCTTTATAAACCTAAACAATGCGACACAATAAATAAACAAAGTCTTATTAGAAAATGATATTTTATTTAATTTTCAATACGTCAATTCTACTCAAAATGATTGCCAATAAATTAATCTAGTCATAAAATGAACTGAACAATTATATTTGGTAGTATTGGAGCGAAATACGCTGCTCCCGCATCTCTCTCGTGGAATGGGTGAGTGCGCCATGGAAGCATCAATTACTATGGACAATACAGTGAATTATAGTTGGAAATCAGATATTAAACTTCGTGACTTCATAATTACTACGTACCATCGCCTCCTGTTTCGGAGAATAATATTTATATCAAGTTCCACAGAACGCTCAAACAGCAGATAACATTATAAATATGGCCTCGAGTGGTTCAATCGACGGCTTTTCGACCTATTGTCAAAATCTTTTGGCTAATATCTTATGTCCTAGTAGTTCACTGCGAATTTAACACTTTTCACTTGATAAGTTTATGTTTCAGTAACGACGTTGCAGGTTGAAAAACTCGTTTACTTTATTTACAAGTAAAACTAAGACAACGTTTCTCCTTTCACATTATTCGCCGCCATTTTACTTGTCGAACGACCGCACACAACAAGCGTTGAAGCGCCCTCTACAATTACGAAAAAAGTGGAAAAATAATAGTCAAATATGCTTCAAATTATTATTTTACAATGTTTTAACTTTAGTTTAGTTAAACCATTCGAAACGTTTGTCTTTTTTAATTGAGTACTTTTTTTCTCTAAACGTGGATGTTCAAGTAAAGAATAACACCTCAGCATTTTTTATAAGCCAATAAACGCTTCCGCTCCGTTTTGTTTTTGCTTAAAACATTTTCTTTATAACAAATATTTTTCTATAAAACGCAAATCGAAAAACATTGCACACCGCACAATATGAAAAATTGGTATTTGGTAAGTATGTTTGAAAAATTGCATTACGATACTATATGCAGATAATATATTATAGCTTAGCGAGACTCAAATGAGCAATATGTATGTCAAAAGGTGTGATTCATCAATGGAGTGTGTAGTACAGTACAAGGACTTATAATCGCCATTTATTTCTCTCCCGGTTTGTTAGTTTCTTCGCTTATGATGCCCGAATTGTGATAATATCCATCAAAACGATACTCGATTGCTTAAATCGGATGCCAAACTTTATAGCTACATGCTAAGGTCGTTTTCGCACTTTACTTATACATGTAGGTAGGTACCTACACTAAATACTCGATTTTTTTTTGTATGGCTGTTTATCAATATTTTCTCAGACTAAAAACAACTAGACAACTTTATGAAAAACTTGCAAGAGTGAAAGAGTAAGAAAAATGTATTCTGTCCCTTACTGCGTATCAGGGTATATCTGGATCTAAACTGTCAAATTGGTAGTAAAAGTGACAGTTTGGATACAGAAGTAAGTACATCTTTTTCCATACATTTTGGTGAAAGAGACAGACTGAATCACAGAACACTCTACCACAGGACTGAATGTGGTACGCGGCTTGCATGTCAAGATGTGTTTGGTCTGAGCATACCTGTGGCATACCGTGGCTACCATACTGAAAGTATGGAAACGAGGGGACTTCTTTTGTGAAACGGAGTCTACTCAGACAA
The DNA here is from genome assembly GCA_012932125.1 of Conopomorpha cramerella. NCBI lineage: Eukaryota > Metazoa > Arthropoda > Insecta > Lepidoptera > Gracillariidae > Conopomorpha > Conopomorpha cramerella. Next base: position 11,930 of record SJJU01004098.1, on the reverse strand, counting down.
AGACTTGCAATCCGTAACCTGACGTTTAGTTTTTTATAACCTTTTTCTTACTCAGCCAACGATAGCGATTTCAATGGTATTATTTTCCTGAACAACGTTCCTTTTTTGTTATACATTTTTGATAGTAAACGATACATTTAAAGAAACGCTAACCTACTGTTGGAATCGCTATAATTTTCTGAGATAGAAAAAGTTGGTCCGGTTCAACCTTTATAGTATCAATATAAATCTCAATAAGGCGATTCATTTATTAGTTAATAATGTGTCACTGTAGAACTACCTACTACCTAGGCTTGCCAACTTTTTTTTACAAGAAATAAAGTATATTTAGGCCTAAGAAAACAAATTAAACAGTATTTTAGAAAATACTGTACTTATAGTTGGCAACCCTACTACTACCACGTAGCTAGTTCTACCTGCCTACTACTACTACGTAGGTAGATCTAGACCAAATTCTACTAGGTTTGCAATCCAAAATCCTAAAAAGACGTTTAGAATAAAACGAGACCACGATATGAAAAAGATGCAGGAGTGAAAGAGTAATATTTTAGTAGACAATATCTTCTGTTTCTTACCGCGTACCAGGGTATATCTGGATCCAAACTGCCATTCTAGTAGTACGTTTCCGTTAATAGGATCCAAAACATAATCTTCCATACATGCTGAAAAAGTGACAGACTGAAGGTACTGTTCCGGCTTGCATGCATATTTTCTGCCCTTCACAAGGTCAACACTTGTTTTTTGTTTCGAGTTAACACTCTTCTTCCCTTGCAGCTCAATAGGTACACACTGCCATCTAGTGGTGGCGGTGGCAAAGCTAAGATCAGGGAGGGAGGATAGATAGCGGCACTCCACACACACGATGTTCGATCGACGTTGGTGCGATATCCAAACCAAACTATGACAGAAGTTTTAAATAGGTAAGGCTACGTTCACACACCACGATTTTTTGCCGTATAGGTACGTCTTAAAAAACGATGTGCATCGCCGTTTCGCTACGGACGACAGTGAAATTATAGAGGTAGTGACGAAATCAGCAATGCACATCGTTTGTTGGCTGAGAAACATTGTTGGGCTCATCAAAATGACCCTGGCTGGCTGAAAATGGCTTTGTTCAACAATGTTTCTCAGCCCTATATTGTTCTGAACGAAAAATTAACGCTTTATAATTTATTTATCAGCGATTAATATGAATGGATATTTAATTCTATCCATTCATATTTAGTATCATGTACCTACATAATAATATATTGTTTCCACATAATTTATTTTAGTAAGTAGGTTAAGTAATCGCCGTTTTTTGTAACAATATTCGAACTTTTTTAAATGAATGAATGCAGTTTTTCTTGTTACTAAAATCGAGGACATGATTCCTATGAACAGATCTTCGTAAGTCTTACAGTTTCACTTTCCCATATGGACCGTCTAAAATGAGCCACACTGTATACTTTTTTTTGTTGTTTTGTATACTTGGCTCTTATGTTAAGCTTTAATTATTTAAAGCCGACAATTCTGCAACAAAGTAGTTCTCTTTTCGCAAGTTGCTCATTGTCTATCGATAAAGCCGTCAATGTCGTGTCAAAAACTCATGTAAACGTGAGGATGGACCATCACATTTCAATTGATCAAATAGGAGTCCTCTCCTTTACTTTTCACTACATTATTTTTCATCACCAGCACATTATTACACTAATTCCACCATATTAACACAATAATTGTAGCGGAAAATGAATTTAAAAAATGAGAAATAAAGAAGCCATTTGAAACTCATTGCGTACCGTATAGGTAACCCCCCCTGTCTAATGTTATCTGTTTATCGCCTCTGTTATTGTGTGTGCTGTAATCCGCAGATTGAGTATAAACAGTTCTGTTGACGATAGACCGTTAGGAAGAAGCGCTAGTAGAAAACTAACTGTTTCAATGAAATATTAACATGTCAGGCCACTAGGTATCAGTTGTCCACTCAAGGATTGTTCTCTTTTCTCCGTGTAATGTAGCGATTTTGCCTATATCAAGAGAGAACAAGTTCATAGGAGTTGAAAAGTTGAAATGAAATGATTGTTTTAATTCATAGAATACTTTTTAATTTGCTTGCACACAGCCTCTATTGAGAACAATGATGAATGTGTGATGAGATTGAAAGGATACAATAAAGAATGCAAGATATTCCAAACCTATTTGAAAAAGCCACTGATGAGGGCGGGCTCACAAATAACAAGGACATTTTGCATAAATACTGTATTGTTTTCAATCATAAAACATATTATACAAACCGAGGAAAACAAGGCGATTAAGAAACGTAAATACAAATTATAATATCACGTTTACACATTACAAAGGTAAATTAAAAAAAAAAGGATGAACAGTAAAGTCCAGCAGGCGGTTATCGTTCGGTGTGTGCGCCACTGTACCCACACTGGGGCTCGCCCCAAAGATCTAAAATTACGTAACTTACAATAAATTGCATAATATAATCATACATCTATCCACGTAACTTATTTTTTATGTAGTTTCAAGTTTCATTTATTTTACTTTTTTTTTTGTTTTTTTTTTTTATTAATATTTTTTGTTTATTCAGTTGTCATAATCTCTCAAGTTTTTGTTGTTGCCACTCAGCAGTTGTTGCCGGTGAAATTTGCCTTCCACGAATGATTTAGTGATGGGGTTGCGTTGCGGGGACGCGCTAGTCGGCGTTGTCCGCCTTCCGCGGGAAGGAGCGCGGCGGGCGGCGCGGGCCCTGTCCGCCGTGTCCGGGCCCGCCCCGCCCGCGGGCCTTGAACCCGCCGTAGTGCTCGCGCTCGTAGCGCCCGCCCTCGCCGTTGTCGCGTGAATCCCGATTATCTCGCGAGTCTCGGTTGTTGTCCCGCGAGTCTCTGTTGTCCCGCGAGTCCCTGTTGTCTCGCGAATCTCTGGTGTCGCCGTTGCCGTATCCGTTATCGCCGCGGTGGTAATCTTTATGCCGGTAGCCGTCGTTGTTGTACTGACGGAAGCCATCTTTGCCGGTGCGCGCGGTGTACTCGCCGGACTGGCGCGTGTAACCGTCGCTGTTTTGTCTGTTCTGGTATCCGCCGCGGCCGCGGTAACCGTTCGACTGACCTCGACCGCGGTTAAATCTCCTGAACCGCTGTCCGTCGCCCTGACCTTGGGTCTTGCGCTCGTTGTTGTCGTCGCGTTCGGGGCTCTCGTCTTTCCATTCATTTTTCTCCTCGGACGCGGGTTCCGGGGCCGACGCGGGGATAGCCGGTTGGGGATCGGGGGGAGCCATCTGTGGGACCGGCACGGGGTGCGGATGTAACGCCGTCATGGGGACCGGGAACGCTGGATGCTCTGGATGTGGAGCGAAGTGCGGCTGAGGCATCGGCAGGGCGCCAGCGTCGGGCGCGACGCGGCCCGGCGGGGGGATGCCCACGTAGTGCTGGTTTGTGAATGTCTGAGTAGGGATAGGGGCCGGCGGCGACGGCTGAGCCATCACGGGGGGTGTTCCCACCGGGCTGTCAATCTCTGACTCTTGAAGGAAGAAGAAGTTCTGAGAGCCGATGACTTCGGATATTGGACGCTGTTGTGGGTATTGCTGTGCAAAGTATGCATGTTCAACTTCTTGTAGAGTTATGGGGGGCATCGCACGAATTGGGTAGCCAGCTGGAGGAAGGGGTGCGGGAGGAAGGGAAGGAGGGAACGCAGGCTGCTCTGCAACTTGAACTGGGATTTCCTCTTCCACTGGGGTTGGCACTACCTGTGAACATGAAAGGAAGCTTAAGTACTCACACATTATTCACAAAAGTTCAGTGCCATTGTTTTGTACAGAAAATATTTATTTGTTCTATAAATTAAGACTTTTACTGAGCATTCATGGTTGAATAGAAATCAGAAGGTTCTATGTTCGAGTCTATGTAAGCAATGCAGCACATATATTGCTAAGGAAACCCAATAATGGCAATGAGCTCACACCTTATTATGTTGGGTTAAATAAATTGCCGTGAACTGTGGTCCCCGATTGGGATCAACAGGCAAGTGCATTTTTCAATTTCTACTACAGAGAGTTATTTCTTACTATTTTACTTAAATGTTTTCAAGCACCTAAACTAAAAAGAATCACAAACAAAGCATACCTCTTCTTCCACAACTGGCTCAGGTTCATCAGCTCCAAGTGGTTTGTCAAAGTATCCACACTCGTGAACTATGGAAATTATGTGTTTGATGTGTGTGTATGTTGTTCCAAGAACTTCCTTGGACCTTCCATCAATAATGGCGTACAGATGCTCCGCAGCCTTGCTAGCTTGAGCCGGGAAGCCTGGCTGCCCCTCTTCATTTAGCTCATGTTTTGGAGTCACTTCTGGGTAGCTGTGGACAGAGATTCTCTCAGAAATTATAGAACTTATGGCGTCCATATGACCCTACAGTATTGAATATAATTTATTTTTTAAATAGTTAGTAATCCAAGTAGCGAAGTATATCTTTATCAATACATATAAAACAATGTCGCCTCCTTCAATTTGTACCTATGTATGCTTAGATCTGTGCATCGGATCTGATGCAGGATTTATTACTGACTCGTCCAGGTGAAATTTTGCACAGGGGTTCCTTTTATGACATTTACACGAGATAAATAAGGATTTTTTCAAAATACATCCCTTAAAGGGGTAAAAAGGGGATAGAAGTATGTCAGAAGGGGATATGAAAAAAACATTAGTCTTAGAGTTATGGTTCTGAAACAGGTAGTAGTATTTATGAACAGAAATTAATTCTAAAATTGCACCAATGAAATCGCAGGGCATCCACAAGCATTGTGTATTGGCAAAATAATATTTGTTGGGTAATAATACTTCAACTATTCAATGAAGATCTTGGATATCACATCTATTTGCCAGGAAAAATCCATTATTATTTTACATACAGATTCATTGCACAACATCATCACAACGTCAGCTATTCAATAAAGATCTTAGACATCACACCTATTTTCCAGAAAAATACCTTTTTCTTATTTTAGAAACCGGTTCATTCTACAACATCAAATGACTTGATTAACTATACTTAGACTAATGGCAATTAGAAGACCAAATCAGTAATTTTGTCGCTAAGTCAGTATTTTGGTTAGGTTAGGTTAGACTTTTTTGATGCACGTTTAAATACTATCCCAATTAAAATATCTAAAATTAATATTTTTGTAGATGGGTTTTGTTTTACACAAAAGTTACAATACAAGTAATGACGAAATTCACAATGTTTACTTACAGATCATCAAGGATTTTCAGATCTTGTTCAGTGAGTTTTGCAGCACCATTTGTTCCATTGAGAAAGTCCTCCCGGACCTCCGTGGTGCCCATCTGCACTAGGCAGTCCAGAATGAGAAGGACTTCCCGGATTTTTGTTGTTTCGGAAGCAGTTCTCACCCATGCTTCCTGAAACATAAAAAAATAAGTTAAATTATAACTTTGATGTTTACCAGTCTTATTGTTAATCTTGGCAGTATTTTCAGTCTCATTCTATATACACATCACTTAGAACTGCATTTGCAATGACACATTTCCAGTAATCATCACCATTCAACAGTAACCAATTGTCTTTTTGTATTTCCTATAAATTAAAAATACTTCATATTATTGAAATTCTTGATCAACTCAGCTTCTATCATGTTGGGTTTAATATGCTTTGTAAACTGAATGCTTAGCAAGTGTTTTTGCCCTGCCCTTATTTCTTGCCCAGCTTTGAGAATAAAAGAGTAGATTGGATTATTAAAAAAACTCACCTTTTTTGCTTGTTTCTTGGATTCCTTTTCTGCAGTCACTGCTATACCAGAGACCTGTTTGGATAGGTCCCTAGCAAACTCTAATGTTTGTGCAACCTCATCATACTTGGCAACAGCAACCTTCTGGTCAGGTTTCAATTCTTTGCCTGCTTTTTGTAGGTCTCTATAAGATGTTAGCTTACTCTGTAACAATACAAAAATAATTATGTATGCAGACATATAGTTCCTAACTAATTATTAAGTCTTGTATAGTTTGCATGAGTAACTAGAATGGTAATTAAGATTTGATTTCATATATTCATAAGAAAACAAAGTGCTATTATTATGACAACAAAGGAAATCTAATAAAATGTTCATAACATTACGTGAAAGCAATTGTTGAATCTCTGCTCGATATGGTGTATTGTATTATATGAAGTAAAATTTTCTATAAAACTAATTCGCATGGCATATAAAATGCACAAAACATGTAACAACATTGAGCACATGTGTGTGAAAATGGCGTCAGCGGCAAATAGTAATCACTGTGATTTTATTAACTTTTGGGTTAAGAATCATAAAGGTAATGTATCACAGGGCTAAAGTTCCATAGAAAGCGTTCTAATTTTTACTGATTACACGTAAACAACGCTGTAATTGCTGAAATTATCAATGACAACCTTACCTTGCGCTTCTCCAAATTACGGATTTTATGCTCGATAACCGTCATAATTTGTCGTATTGGAGAGTTATCTGTAGCCTCCGAAGGGGCTGGTTTTTCAGTTTTTCCATTCGCGGCTGAAGGCATCCTTCACAGGCAACAACTTTTCCTGGATTAGGAATGGTGGTGGTAGAATAATTTTTCTCTAACCAAAAGTAAAACTGTCAAACTTGCTGAAAACGACGCATTTTATTCTGTCAATGTTGGTAGCATTGTTTTTCTTACATAGCAACACCTAGAAAGGTTCAGTTACTCTGTGGTTGGATCGAGCGATGGGACGTTGGCCTACTTGATTGCTATCTCAACTCGATGCGGCTGCTTGGTGTGCCTCAAAGGTAGGCAATGTGTGGTACCAATGGGGAATTTTCTTTGACGTTTTTCTGACAGATTTTCGGGCGGAGAACTGTCATTACTCAGAAAAACGTCAAAGGAAATTCCCCATTTGATGGATATTGCTCATGACCTGCTGTGTACATGCATACATTTTCGTGATTGACTAGCTGACAGTGGTACTGACAGTTTGTTTGACGTTTTATTTTCAAACTTCATTTTCGTTTTTGCCGCCGTAAACTTCTTTGTCCTTTTTACTTCCAAACAAACTTATAAAAAGATATTTGTATTATAAAACATAAGATTGTCTCTGCGTGTCTAAAATGTTGTCTTCTTCCAGGGTAAGTGCTCATTAAATAAAGATTGATCTTATCGGACAGAATCATTATTCATGAACTATCATTTTAGCCTAACCTAAAAAATAACAATAATTGGTTTACTGTCTTAAAACTCTTAATAATATTGCTCGTTGTTATTAGGGAGAGAACAATCTATTTATCCCACAAATTACAAGGTTCATATGGCAAAGCCACTTTGCATAAAATAGGTTCGTAATGCAAAGCCATGTTTGTAGTTGTAAAAAAAAAACTGATATTATGGATAAAAACTACCCATAGCTAAAGATTAGGTACTACGTACTTAACTATTAGGAGGCTTCATTTCTGCTACTGATGATGAGCGACTGAGTTCAGAGTGACTGAGTTCAGAGTATAACAACTATCTTTAGTTATCACAATGAGGTGAAGACACTGTTCTTATTGGAACCCTAGTTAGTTAATAATTTCCGTTAAATCACATGACAAGAGTGAAATTTTTAACTCGTTACAAGTACGTGTTTTGAAAAACATAATTTTCATTTCATATTTATTTCAACGAATTAAGAGTTCTGCAGTTTTCTTATGTTTTTATTTCATAAGAATTCCACTTTGTTGCTTCGCAAACATATTTGTTAATAGATATTAATATTATAGGCAGTAATTAAGGACTACTGATACATAGGCATATACACCAACTATCTTAGTGTCTTTTACATTCTCTCAGTGTCCAGATTATTCTGCATGAACATTTTGTGCTTGCTTTGTATTTGTAGTAAAGTTTATAAATATTTAAATATCTTTTTGGTGAAGTTATTTTCAAGGTATGTGTACATATGCATTTTATCTTAATCTGTAACTTTTGGTTCTTTACTGTATGTACCTATATTACCTACGTAATGATCATTATAAGAACTGCCTGGTGATAACTCCCAACAGGTTTCAGGGTACCTTTGAAATATAAAAATTAGACAAAATACATGGTTGGTAATTTAATTAATACCAAACGAAAATACAAAAATGTTAGTAAGTAGCACATATTTCATTTATTCTTACACTATCCATGAATACTAGTAAAACTGTACTTCAGTTACGGTGCAAAATTATAAGTTGGCTGATTGTTTGTCAGCTGTCAAGTTATGTACAATTACAGTAGTAAACATGGTTTGATTATTGTTTCAGCTGACAACTTTGTTACTCAGGCGGGTACCAGACCTGCAACCTCACCGTTTCAACACCAACACTACTGTGCTAGAGTCGCAGAGAACTGAAAAAAGTAAGTAGTATATGATTTAGCACACATGTCAAAAAAAATATTCAACATAGAACAATAATTCACAGTAAATTTTCACTCCTTTCATTGCCAAAACTCACAGTTCAACAAGCATATTTAATTTGTAACATTTGAAACTTACTTATTATATTCATATTAACTTTCCAAGCACTAGTGAGAATATATATTTTGAGGATACTTGATAGTTCTTTTCTGCTTATTATTATTCAATTTTGTGTTACAGTAAACAGTATAAGAACCTTTTCACCGCCAATGTCTTATAAATGAGACACATTAGACAAGTGCTTTTGAAGTTTATGATTATCAGAGCAGAATGCAAAACGGTGAGAACGAAATTAGTCTTCGGGTGGTCAGAAGTCTTCTCTGTACCTAATAATTGACAATTCTTCTGTTTGTGTTCCTATCGTGGAACCATTGCAAAACATGCACATATTCACCAGATTATGGGCTTTACTGAGTGTACAAGGACCCCAGCAATGCTCTTAGAAACAGTTGGGCTTGTCAATATGTAAAACTTTTACTATGTCCTTATGTCATATTATGTCAGTGGTTTAACTTTAAAAACAATGCCTAATGACTGCCTCAAAATTTTACAGCTATCAACCAAGTAACACTGCTCGGCCGCGTCGGTGCTGATCCCCAAAAGCGGGGCACAGAACAGCATCCAGTTGTCAATTTCTCATTAGCGACACACATCAACTATAAATATGAATCCGGAGACATACTGCAAAGGACAGATTGGCACAGGATCAGTGTGTTCAAGCCTGGCCTAAGGGACACCGTTTACAACTATATGAAGAAGGGTCAGAGGGTTTATGTGATTGGAAAATTGTCTTACGGTGAAATCAAATTAGATGATGGTCAGGTTAGATCGTCATCCACTGTTATTGCCGATGATATTATATTCTTTCAAAATCAGCCTACAGCTTGATGACTTGGTTACAGTATTGTTTTCTGATCAGTGAATGTCTTAATTTATGCATAAGGAAACCAAACCAATAGTTATGAAAGTATTTTAAAGGAGATAAGTAAAAAGTACATTTTTGGCATTTATAATGACAAAAAAGAGAGATAGCTACCACTGTAATGATTCATTAGTTATCCCTTAGAACCACAAATAAATTTAAAGTTAATGTTGAACTTTTCATATAATATAAATATTACATGCCTAATATGTTTTAAAAACAAGTGTAATTTCCATTTTTTTGCCATTCACTGCTACTGATCAGTGATGGTACATTCCGAAGCTATAGTTTTTAAATTAACAAGTGCCATTTGTAAAGTTGACGATGACATGTATTCCTAATGAAGGTCACCAAGTGACCCCCACATGTTGTCCAAGAATGAAACAGTTTAAACCTAGTTAAGAACTAGTATGTAGTTAACCTTTAACCAAGCTCTGAAATATACAATTCATTCACTGATTGATATTAGCATGTAAAGTTTTACATACTGAATTTTGTTAATATAGCGGTTTAGGTATGTTGCATAGCACACCTAGTTCGTATTTCTATGTTTGTTATACATATAACACAGAATAAAAATCTCACTTAGGTACCTAAACATTAAATCCCTTCCTAATAACAAAAGTTGCCCTAATGCATGTCCGATCATTTACCCTATAGGTACTATACAAACTCCTGGATTTACCCCATAATAGGTAAACTCCTAGATTTGCCATATACGAGGTAAACTCCTGGAGTTACCATATACTAACAACCTTATGGTAAATTTACGCACAAGTTTTCCCAGAATTAATCCTAGGATGGGTAACGAGTCACAGGATTGCGAGTATAGACGTTTTTGGTCTGAGGAAAAAAAAATATTTTCGCTTTTGTCATTTGTCTGCAAACTAAGCGATCGGACTCGGTGGCGTAAAAAGATCTTAACTTTTTTTAAGCTGGTCACAAATAAAGTTACGTTTAAAGGTGTGGTAAACATATCTAGACCGCATTTAAGTTGGTATTTTGGTACCCATGTAGTTATAGAAATAAGCACAACCAAACGCTAGTTTTTTAAGAATTTGTTGGAATATACTTACAATATTTTTGCTTTAAATTGTATTTCATTTTTATGTGACTTCAAAATAGGAGTCTTTCTCAATACCACCGGTATAACTAAGTAGATGTTTTTTTTTTAATATTACGGCGAGAAATTTACCAAAGATAAGCATTCAGCTTACTTTCGTTCTTAGCTCGACGGCAATTTCTAGGCTTAATATATTCATACATATTGTAAAAGGACCCCGAGCTATGGTCTTAGAAATGTAGATGAGCTCGTCAATATGTACAACTTTTACTATGGCGACAATGTGGGGAAATAAAAAAAAAAGTTTCTAATCCCCATACATAATGTCATCACCCGAAGTAAATTTGTCTATTTTGTATGGAGAAGAAATTTTTTTTTTATTGGCTCGTGGTCCTTTTACACGCAGTATAATGGTAGTGCTACGTGATCTCATTTAGTTCATGGTAAGAATAACCACCCAATTAAATAAGATACTACAAAAGCATACAGCAATATATCAGTGGCGTGCACTGGCCTTTACGACGAGGTAGGCAGTAATCCCCAAGATCCCCAGTGGCGTGTACAGCATATAGGCAAAAAGACACTGCCTACCTTAGTATTATGACTATCCGACCTACTAATAAAGTTATTGTCAGATCCCTTTTTGTAGTACTCACGACATAGGCTAAGGTCCTGTGTTTTGTAGGTGACGAAATATGTAGGTACTTACCTGTGTTTCGTAAAGACATGTTACCTATACATAGGTGTCAGTGCTCGGGGTCAATCCTTGGGGAATACTGCCTACCTTGTCGTAAAAGCCATTGCACGCCACTGAAGATCCCCCATCACAAAACACAAGACCTTTGTTAGCCTATGTGGTGAGTACAACAAAAAAAGATCTAGCAATAACTCTATTATTAGGTCGGGTAACCAAAATAAGTACTAAGGTAAGCAGTGTCTTTTTGCCTATGTGGTGTGCACGCCACTGTTGGGGAGCTATATGTAAACCTGGAATAGGAGACAAATTATTTTTCTTAAAGAAACTCGCTTTTAATCTGAGGTTTGTTATACAGCGTTTAAAAGGACCCCGAGCAATGGTCTTAGAAACGTTGTTGGGCTCGTCATTATGAGCAACTTTTACTATTGCGACAATGCGAAGAAATGATATATTTTCTTTAATCCCCATAGAAAATGTCATCTCCCCACGCAAAATATTGTCTATATGGAAACAAAAAGTTTTTTTTTGCGTTTGCCGCAAGTGACAATTAATCTTGAAGTCTAATGAGTAATGACATTAATTATGAGTTTGAACCTTAGGGTGGTAGTGGTAGACCAGGGTGTCAAGTCTCCTAAATAACATTACCGCCAGATTCTTGACTAATACATAAAGTATTACATACACACATCAAAAGTGTCTAGGGATCAAGTACATTTAATTTTTAGAAGATCGCAATCAAGAATATAGGTATTTTACAAAACTGAATTCATTCATAATTTATTCAAAATGTGGTGATAAGTCATTGATACAGGCATGGG
>SJJU01004093.1:0-10699 GCA_012932125.1 Conopomorpha cramerella | reverse complement strand
TTACAATTAATAAATAAATAAAGAATCACAGTAAATAACTCATGGTTTTTATTTTACAAACATTTTCATGCAAGATTCTGGGAATTTCTAGGTAATATTTAAAAAAGTCAATATCTCTAGAACCATTAATTTCCGACCATACATATGGAGGTTTATTTTATTGCATTTTAACTCCTATATATTCCATACCAGGAATACGTCGAGTTACAAGTAAAAATAATATTACCCAATATTCAAAACAGCCATTGCATTTCTAAACTGTACCTCAAGCCTTCACTTACAAGTTACTAGCTCAGAGCCTGAAAAAAACCTAAATTTCCAGATCTCATAGTCGGCTGCTACAAGCCGGGAAGAACGACAGCTGATTTATTCTATTTACATCGTATATCAGCATGGGATTGGGGAATTACGGACGAGAATGCATGACCGGATGAGACTGTCGCACATCGAAGGAAACTATCCTGAGGGAAACTTTAAACGCCACCAGATAATGTAATGTGAACGTCATGCCCCAGAAATGGGAGAGTTGGCCACAAAACTCAAAAAGGGATGGATAAAGATAATTCGTATAGAGTCAAGAAAACGTGTGCGTTGAAAAAAGAAGCTGCAGTAAGTAGACGCACACGTCTCCAGAAAATGGCCCGCATGCTGAGAGGCAGGTAAGGCTTGGATGTTGGTGGGCGTGTCCCTGATTTTACTGCCTTATGGTATTGTTGGAAGAATGAACATACCTCTGATGGAATCCTGAGATATCTCGCTGATGTAGACAGAGGAGACGGCCTGGCCCGCCGCGCTTACGCCCGCGAGGCACATTCCAGAGAGCACCACGTACACTTTGTTCGACAGGATGATCATGAGCCACGCTATCTGTGAATAAGATAGTAAAGAAAACATTAAATATAAATAAATATACTTCAAGCGTTTTAATTCAAAAGCGAGGTATGCAGAGGGGCTTTTTAAAAATTTTGATTTTTATTTGAACTTTATTTGTACATGCTACAAGGTCCGTCTATCGACGTTATAAGGTTCACAGGTATGTGCCACCACCCCAGCCTAACGACGAGTAATGAGTAGGAGCAAATAGTCTTGCACAGACGTTCTTTTTATTATGTTTACGTGACATAAGAGATATTTTTTCACAATTCCCCCCCTATTTTGGTAAAAGGGGGACAGAAGTTTTGGTAGTATTTTTTAAAAGAAATTAATACTGAAACTGGGCGAATGAAATGGCCGGACGTCCGCTAGTTTGTTAAATTCTATTTCGTTTTATTTCGAGGAAACTCATGAACTTAAAGAGCTAGATTCACCCAAAAAAATGCAAATGGTTGGTAATCATCTCTCATTACAAGATCGTCTGCGAGATCCTGACTTTCATTTGTTATATGTTAGCATCGCTAGCCGTGTGGTGACGGCGAATAGAATACATGTGTCACCACCCCAGCCCAACTATTCCCGTCATGGGGGTCGTAAGAGGCGACCGAGGGAGCTCTCCAGAGAACGGGCAGCAGCGCTCTCTGTGAGTAAAACCACAACACCACTGCGATCGCCAACCCGCCTGCCAAGCGTGGCGATTACTGGCATTTCACCCTAAATGACGGATCTCATTGGGGGAGGCCCTCGTCCAGCAGTGGACATTATGTGGCTGATGATGATGATGAGCATCGCGTTTTCTTATTGTGTTTCATTCTATGTATGTTTACCTGTAATAGAAAATTGACTCACCACATTGGGAACCCCAAACAATATGGCCGCTTTCTTCCGTCCAATACTGTTGAGTATGTCACCACAGAAGGGCGTGGTGAGCAACGCGCCGAGGTTGGAGACGCTGCCCAACAGGGATGCTTCCATCACAGTCATGGGCGCAGACAGCTCAGTGACGTTTGACCTGAACACCTCCACATTGTACGAGGGCCAAGCGTACACGAAACCGGTAAGTGTTGTCAGGTAACCGACTGTAATGATAGAAAAATGTGTGATTAACAATTTTCCAGTCGGACAGCTGCAACTGCAGCCAACATTATGCTTCGGAATAGAACCTTCAAGTTTTCATTCCTCAGTGGCAGGATCTGATATAGGACGTAGGTACAATATAAACATTTCTGATGAACAATTTAATTGAATACAGGATATGAAGATGGATTATTGGGTGTGGATTTTCCCGTCGTCGTAACAGACTACCCATGGAACTGTCCTGTGAACTGGCAGCAACGCTCTCTGAGAGTTTAAACCACAATGATCGCCGATCCGTCTTCCAAGCGTGGCGATTAGCGTACCTCCCAATTGATTATGGAAATCCTTGGAAGAGATCTTCGTAGTGGGCGTCATCTGGCTGGTGATAATGAGGCTGGTCACCTATCCATTACATACGCCGGATATCCTTTATACGGCGTAAATACATACGCTACACGCCTTTTCATACCAAAGCGGAGTGGGTAAGCTAAGTGTTCACAATAAACGAAGAGTAATTAATGTAACGTAATAAGGAGTGAGCCTGTTTACGCTATTGCTGTAAAAACTACTAAATCGATCATCGTAAAACTTTGTACACATAACATTCCTGAAGATGTTTCGACACCGCGGTAAATAACTAGTAAGTACATATCGTCGCCTTAATTCTAATAAAGCATAAGTCATTTCGAGCAATGTTTGTATTGTTTGTCATTTCGATAGAGTAGACAAAACTATATTACTTTAACCGAATTTGCTCTTTCTTACTAACAAAGTTTGTGAACGCAAGAAAGTGATGAATGTAGTTTTGTCTACTCTATCGAGATGACAAATAAAACAAAAGTTGCTCGGAATGACTTATGCTTTATTAGAATTAAGGCGACGATATGTTTGTTTAGTTCGGTTTTTGTAGTACTATTATTTTTTTAAAGCAGTAACATAAACACATTGCTATGCTTTACACTGTCCATCACGGATCATGATATCTATACGATACAGCCTTTGGTGACAGACAAACAAACTTAGTAATAGGGCCCCACTTTATCCTTTGAGTAAACAAATTATCATTCGTTCAGCATGCCAAAATACGTCACTTTACAAACATATTTAAGTTATAAATTACTTCAGATGACTTACACTGTCATATAAATACAGAACCACATCAAATAAGTAATCTCAACCTACTACGTAACGCAAAACAAATACGATAAAATTTTATGGGTTTGATTACGCTACAAATTTTAGTATTATTGTAGCTGTTTGTACTGTGTCTGGGTGTTGGTGAGTTTAAAATAAGTCGATGAATAGCCTCCGTGTTGTGTACAGGTGTTGACTTGTAAATTAGTTGTACAGCCGTTAAAAGTTAGGTACCTATGTGCCAATTCCAGACGTTTTTCTTCCAAAAGCTGACCCTTTCTAAGATAGGTATTTTATTTATTTTAATACTTTATTGCACTAAAATTGTACAAAGGCGAACTTAATGCTACAAAGCATTATCTTCCAGTTATCCTTGGGCTCTGCAGTGTGGTTAAGGTGGCCATATGTTTGAGGAAATAATGATCGTTACAACATAGGTATTCCTTCTTCAGGAGGATTTACTACAAATCGTCCTAAAAATAGACCAAATATTTTGTTGTTTGCTGTCATTCTGGTGATGTCCAGAGGGAGGAACCGCCGACAACACCTGCAGTGACTGCAGAAGTACGCCTCTACGCCTACCATGCTGCCAATAGAAAGGACACAGTTTTTTGGCTTTTGACAAAGAATAACATCTTAAGTGTTCCTGAAGCTCTGTCAGTAATTAAGCACATATTTCCATGAAAATAATGTGATGTTACGCCTTTTCTTCGTATGCCGTTTCTATTGATCGTGTCAGAGTTGCTGGAGGCCTCAAAAACAACATAACTAGTCTTGCAATACTAATAAAAAACTAAAGTTTAGAATAGAACGAGAGAACATTATGCAGGAGTGAAAGAGTAATCCCATATTACGTAGCAGAGTATATTTCAATGCTAACACTAATTTTAGTAGTAAAAGTGACTGAATCCGAGAAGTACATCAAATAAAAATAAATAAAAAAATACACTTCACGCCTTTTTTTAGTCCCAAAGCGGGGTAGACAGAGGCACTTGCTAAATTTTAGTGGTAAAGAGACAAACTTAAGGTTCTACGCAGTTTTCAAGACTAGTTGTCTTTGGTCTGAGCTTGAGACGCTTTGACTTGAGGATAACAAGTGAAAGGAAGTTACATAACCCACAGGGGATGTCTTTTATTTTATTTAATGTTTATATCATTTAGTGCCCTTGAGCTGTTCACCAGTCAGGCATGTATCCGGCCATCAAGCATTTGTTAAATTAGTATTAAGTCATATTTATGTTAAGTATACTTAGCAGTAAGCCTTGGCGATTTGAAAAGATGCCAGTTTCTTCCCGGTTCTTCTGGCCAGTAAAAGAAATTAATTCGAACCGGGGACGATTACTTTTGTTTTAAAGTCATAAATGACGTTCATCAAGCTTTGTGTTATGCTACTGTATATCTGTATGTTATGGCACTTATAATGATGAAAAATAAACGTTTTGACTTTTGGAACGTTGTTGGCAGCTCTTCTCTTCTCAATAGCACCGTATTCATTCCTCCACAGTCGGCCAATAATGTGTTCTATCAGTTTAAATGACACTTTCTGTGTCACTAAAACATCGATAAGGTATAGTTATAGCATATACTCGGCCGGATGTACGTGGTTCAGTCTGATCCTTCTTTATAGTGCAATTTCAATGCAATCATTATTCAAATATAACAATATACAGTATTGAGAATGCGAATGTTATCAAAGTCTTTAAATGTATATATATTTACATATCACGTGTCAAAAGTGTGTGGGCATCTTCTTGATGCATTTTGGGTATACAGTTGCATACCTGAACGACGTGTGTAGAATCTACATTTATATAGAGACTCTATGATACTTAAACTTCTGGGCTATGTTCCACAAAACTTACAATTTCTGTAATTTAGAATTTGTGAATGTCAGAATGGCGGGTGTACCCAAATGAAAAGTACAATTAGGTATCTCAAAAAATCGTATAGAAATAATACAACTTATAAGAATAATAGTACGTGCACAGAAACCAGCGGTATTGAAGGCACGATCCACCCGCCTATCCAGTGTTCGGGTGTATAATACTAGTAAATTATTGCTACGATCTAAAAAAAAGTTACGAACGTCAAAAACTACTACTGAAATACCTAGTGTCATGGTAAAAAAATATGGAAATATGCATTTTCTACAGATTTCAATAGTTGTTAGCAGTAAAAAACTCGCAACTCATATTCTTTAACATTTTGAAGTTATCGTTAGACATAAATCAAATGCCTGCTACACGGACAACATTAAGGTCATTAAATTTAATATAACAAAAACAAATCATAATGGTTTTAAACTTGAAACCCTTAATCCTATATAGCCCTTTGCACCCAAACTGAAACAATTGTGAGAGTTGACTTCAATTGAATTTGAACCTTATTGTGTGTTACTGGTGTTCTATCATCAACTAGATACAACACAACAATTTTTTTTTTAATTTGTTGTACATTTTTTCTTTAGCCAATACATTATTTAGTAGATAGAACATGTATATATTTTGGGAAGGTGTTGTCAAGTTTCAAGGGTTATATTCAAAATAGAGGGTATGATTCGGATTTAACATAAGGTCAATTAAATTCATTCTAACCATATTCAGATAGGTTGGAAAGGGATATGTATATAAAATAAACAAGGTGAGTGTTTGCTACACTCATGCAAACAATATTTCTTGCCCTTTTAAAATCGTCGGTATCCGTTTACCAAATGCCTGGTATTTTAACTGATATCCACTTTATATGAAAAAGGTTTTTGGACTGCCTTGGGGAAAGTTGTTTAGTTAGAAAGGGCTGTTCGAGTTTTGACAATGTTTTGATAATACACTTCACGCCTTTAATCCCAAAGAGGGAGAGGCACTTGCTAAAGCAAGTACCCATGGTTCACCAAGCGTATTTAACCCACCAAGGGTATTTAACGTTTTGTATGTTAGTTCATAACTTAATCTCTCAGTTAATACCTATTCATGATTATATCTATATTGTGACATACGACGCGTCCAGTTTTATTGCCATTAGGTTTCGGTGGTTAACTTTTGGGGGTCTCGTTAACAATTAACAAAATTTGTCAAAATTTAAATAAAAAAAAAACACCACTTACTTATCGACGCTGACAGGAACTGCACAATAAATGCTGAAGGTTTCACTTTTTCACTATGCATTTTTCACTAAGATTTTTTTTAATAACAACAAAAACAGTATAAAATAATTAAATAAATAATAATAACTACGTAGTGCTCAATGGATCACAGACAATTGATACATTTACTCGATCAGTAAATGTTACGTCAAGTTTCAATATAGGGGGAGAGGTCCTTAAATAGGTCAAGTTTATATTAATTTTTAAATTTATTATTTGAAAAGCATAACGGCAAAGTTATACGAAATCCATATCGTTTGGATTTTGTGTGTTTTTTATCTATTAATCAGGGCAATGCTTGAATAAATTCAGATCTGATTTTGATGAAGAACAAAAGCGGTGATGCTCAAAAAGAGGTCCTAGTCCAAACGACTACATAGTCCTAAGTGATGTCAGTATCAAAGCTAACAAGGATTTTATAAACAGCTTCGTTATCGTTAATATTGTGATAAGCTAAGCGCAATTTAAATGTTTCCAATTTATCTTTTATGTCAGGTAAACTTTAAACAAACAGAAGCCTTTCAAGTATTATTCATAGGTGTTACAATAATTATGAAATAGGGTAAACTGAGTTGGAATGATGTCTAAAATACTCTAAGATATCGTCATTATATATTTATTTTGTATGTGAATTTAAATTATGTCGTTTAATGTAAGTGTTGTTTATGTATGTGTCTTTTTTGTATTGTGTAATATAATCATATTAATACCTTATTATTTACCGGTGCTATGGTTTTTCGATTTAAATGAAAATGCATATTATGAATGTATGGGAATCCTAAAGGCCTAAAGTATTTTCAACATTTTAAGTCCCCCCTTTTCACATCTGCAAATTATGGTTAATTTAATACGGAAGAATAACGTTTGCATATATGTATAATTATCATAGAATACATAAACAAATCTTCTAAATAGTCACTTTTAGCGTAATAACTTGATGTTATGAACTTTGCTAAGTATTTTATTGTCAATGCCTTCGTTGTTTCCTATTGGGATCAAAATAACACTTTCGACATAAAGAACCACAGACTTTGCTTTATTAAAATCAAACACAAAGAATTAAAATACAATAATGGAACTAAATATCACGCTAGGCCTGCCATAATTACAACATAAAATCATGAATGTATCCCATGCTAACTAATAAATACACACATCAAAAGTGTCTAGGGATCAAGAACATTTTTAGCTCTAAAAAAAATCTATTTGATTTAAATCAAATCTTATCTTCTGGATTGGTCTCCTACCTAATTCCCCATGCCTGTATCAATGACTTATCACCACGTTTGAATAAATTATGAATGAATTCAGTTTTTGTAAAATATATTCTTGATTGCAATCTTCTAAAATGTACTTCATCCCTGGACACTTTTGATGTGTATAGAATGCATCTTCACCGTCTTCGTGGCATGTCGTGGAGTCAACTATGGGAACTTGTAACTGAAGGCCCATATTTACATTCTTAACTCCTTATTATGCACAACGGTCCGTGTGGTCCTAAGGTCCTGATCATCCCTTTTTGAGGATTATGGACGTGAGGGTATATTTATATGTAAAACATGAATTATTGAACTGAACCCTTAACTGCATGATTTTTTTTTTTAATTAAATCCTATCCGTCTTAAATTATGCGGGAAAAACAAAAAAAATAAACGTGGTCTAAAGTCAATACTGCGTTCATACATATTAATTGTACCTATGACAATAATTTAGAAAAAAATATGTGTAAGAGACGGCTAGAAAAACAAAATATACTGATGTAGTATTACATCACTATGCAGCTAAGGGTTAAGAGAGCTCGTAAAAGTCTCAGAACACCTAGGTCCGATTATGACCTACCCTACCCTAGCATACCCTACTATATCGCAGCGCAATAAACCTTGTTCATCACACAAGTCAACATAATGATACTCGCGCGGGGAGTTATTCTATTTATACAATTGTATGACCAACGTTACCTGATCTCCCACAACATACAAAGGGCTCTGTTTTGATGATCTTAATAAATTAGCATTAAAAGGTCAATCTATCACTTGTCTTTAACTCTTACTATCAGTTGCCGGCACTTATTTAACTCTCAATAAGGTGAGACTACGTAAGTTAGTCTTGGAACCTTTTATTTAAGACAGTAACTGAGGGGTGTGTCTGCAACTCGACGTCCAATGCCCTCATCGGGCACTCGCAGTTTCACCTGGGTGAAGCACGGGGTATGCACGGGTTCCGTGTTTCACTCAGGTGAAACACTGGGCGTTCATTAGAACAACAACTCAAACAAATAATATATCTATAGAACGAAAATATATCTATTAAATATATTTTAAAACGCCCTCAGGCAAGGTGGACTGATTATATACGCAAGATGGCTGGCAGAAGCTGGATGCGAGAAGCCGAAAACAGATCACAGTGGCGTGCAATTGGAGAGGCCTATGTCCAGCAGCGGACAAGTATGGGCTCATGATGATGATGATATTTTAAAACAAAATGCTTTTACTTAAATACTTCAGCACACGATTGTACTTTGTGTCATTACTTTGGTGTCATTGTCGCTTGGAGGACGGACCCTAGTACATACCCCGTGCTTCACCCAGGTGAAACAGCGAGGTGAAGCATGGCTCCGTACCCCCCTCGTCTTGCGTGCTTTGGTACTACTCCAAGCATCCCAGCTCTTCGAGGAATCGCAACAAACCCTTTCCAAAGGGTCAAAAGGTCTTGAAGACTTCTTGCAGGGATCGTCCGGGACTTAGAAGTGTTTTAGTTAAGGTGTGACGAGAGCTAGCTCATTCACTTCCCCTCGAGTAATAATGTCTAATCTAGTATATAAAATTCCCATGTCACAATGTTAGTTACCGTAATCCTCCGGAACGGCTTTACCGATTTTTACCACATTTTACATGCGTATACAGTAGGTCTGAGAATCGGCTACTATCTATTTTTTGTGCAGCTACCAGTTGTATTTCTCCCAATACTGATGAAAAATGTTTGCCGGGACGGCTAGTATGTCTATAACTACTTACTGCCAAAACTCGTGACGACCTACAGGTCAAGACCGATGTTCATCAAAGAGGCTGGTCATGAAGGACTCAACTGTACCAAAACGAAGGAGATACGCCTCCATATTGAAGACTACCTTCTCCGCCTCTCTTAATCAACGACAAGAGTATTCAAACAATTATAACAGGGTCAAAAGGGCAACTTTTGAATATGTTCGCAAGGTGGAACAGATCTGAACATAGAAGCCTTTTTGGAGTTCCTATATTATCACTCGACGCTGTATCTCTTTGAGAAATCGTTGAATCCTAAAGTAGCTATATTTTGGATAGTAATATTCAAATGGAAATTAACACTACCTACTGATTTTATTTTTGAGGAGACAACTCGCTTACTTGAGCCTATTTTAATGAATGTTGCGATGTTTAATTTAGGGCTTCTATTTCCCCTAGAAAATTGTCATGCATATCTCCGTCCATATTAATTTAAAGAAAGAAAATTAATTTATTCTCGCAACATAGCTTGAACATCCAAACAGTTGGAAAAGTTGCTGATACCTTTTCTTCCCTCGAGCAAATGACATGACTGTCGACTTATACATATACACTTCAAATGTTCTGGATTTCCAAATATACTAACTTGCGGCGCTCCGTGATACCACGTCCAAACCCTACACGGACATTTCCTTCAGCAGCATCTGACGCATTATAACTCCCTCTCTCAGCTATCGATGGCAATACCGTGACAGCGGTGCCTCTCGAACCGGCTAAACCTCAACCCAGACCAGTTCTGTGAGTTCTTCGTAGCTTCGCCGGGTAAATCCTACTCGGTTACTAAGCTCCTTCGACACGACGAGCTTTTAGCCTGTATTATTGGAAAATATCGCTCATTTATACGCGACATCTCAAATTGTGGCACTGTTGAAATAACAATCTTATTACTATTACTTAGGATTCTTTTCACCATACCAAAATATTGTAAAATATTGTGTTATTGCAGTAAGTGAACGAATGTCATTTCGTAGTTCTACTTCACTAATACAGGAGTAAAGTAAAATGAAAGAAATACCATGTCTTCAAATGTTCTCCATTTCTTTTAAGTATTTTTATCTCAATCGCGTGTCTCGAATAGTTCCCCTTTTTTTTACGGGGGGAGAATCCCTTCGGATTCCCCGTCGCCTGCGGGGTAGACGACGAGGATGTGTGGAAGTCGGTTACCAAATAAATAAATATATATTTCACAACAACATACACACATTGCCTTCATCGTGTTAAGTAGCTAAAGCATTTGTGTTATGGAATTCATACAACGAAATATACATAATTAAATACCTTTTTTTTCTATTTAACTACATACTTATATAAATATATCATCATCATCATCATCATAATTATTCAAATATAAACTGTATTTAAATGCACAAATTAGGCTATAAATAAAACCTATGTAGGTTAATTTCTCATCTAAAATATCATATGACAGACAGCC
>SJJU01004092.1:0-32790 GCA_012932125.1 Conopomorpha cramerella | reverse complement strand
CAAAAAATAAATTAAACAATAAATATGTACAAAAAAAAAAAACTTAACGCCTTTAAATCCCAAAGTAGGGTAGGCAGAGGCACTTGCTAAGCAAATGCCCACGCCACGCAAATGTTCACCAAGAGTATTCAACCCGACGTGACAGGGGGTGAGTGCATCGCCGTTATAAAAGTTTATTTAAAATCTTGATTATTAAACTCAGATAGGTGTAATGCCCTATTTGCAGTGCCCGGGGGATAATTAATACTCAATAATTTATTGCCTGGACCTTCTGCTGACAACAGATCCAGACAGATACTCAGTTTCGGTATCTTCTTCTTTAGGAAACTCCGACCATTGTCTGGTGCAGCTGTATCATTGTACTACCCGTCCGACCCCAGCCGCAGGGGCACACGGCGGTTGTGGCGATACAAGTCAGCAGATTGGGATGCGATGCGGTCCTTTTTCGCATCTTATCCTTGGCAGCAGGTGTGTTTCTCCTCGGCTAACCCATCGGCATGTGCGGAGACTTTGACGGGTGTTCTGCATCAGGGTATGGAATACTATATCCCGTATTCTGAGATAGCGCATGGCGTCAGAGCTCAACCGTGCTTTGGGCCCCAATGCTCGCAAGCCGAGACGCTCAAACACGAGGCCTACTTGGGCTGCCCGTAATGCCCGGGCATCAGACGTTGGTCTGAGGTAGAGAGCTTTCAACAAAGCTGCCAAGTCCTGCAAGGGGTTATTTGCAATAAAGCGTTTTAGTCCCTGGCTAAGGCGGTCGAGGCGAACTTCTGCAACCCCTCACTGCCTCCACTGCTGAAGTCAGTCGCACACTCCGCCCAGGACAAAGCAAATCTGCTTGCGGCTCTATTTGCGGAATTTTCGCGTCTAGATGCTGGTAACGCATCTAGACGCTGATCTGCACACAAAGACGCACGAGCCATCGGATTGCAAATCCCGGTATCCAGAGAGGCATTGGTTGAGCGTTTGAACCCGTCCCTTAGTGAAGGCGCCTCTTGGGGCGAGGCCAATCTGGTCAGGTTCAATGCGCTTAAGACCCAGACGTTAGATACGTCTGGGTCTTCTCAGCAAAAAGGAGCTCATTCAATGTGGCTCCTGTTTTCCAGGATGTACCTGCCTATAGCCAATCGGCTGGAGCTTTTAGGTATGACGCTGACCCCCAACCTCAACTTTAGCTCCTATTTGAGGCTACGGCCCAACGCGCAGCCAAGAAGCTGGGTATCCTCTCCAAGGTGCGACGGTATTTCACACCGGAACAGTTGCTCACATAGTATCAAGCACGCCTCATTCGTAGACGGTTATGAACAAAGGAATTATTTCAAATTCAATAGAGCATTTTTTTCAATGAAAATGAAGCAGACAGTGGCCCACACAGTTTCATCAATCTGAATGTGTCGCAAGATGAACATTTCTCTTGAAAATATTGTAAAAGTACCAAAAAAACTTTGAAAAAAGTGATTTGGAAAACAGAAAAACAAACGAAGACGCAGGAATGTAATAACTACATTTTGCCTCTTTTGAAAATTGCCTTAGCATAATGATGCGAGCGCCAAGCGAAACCGTGGAGGGCCTCCACGCACTCACCGCGGTTTCGGCACTAAAACAACGGACTGTGTCTATGTCTGTGTTCGAAACCAAGGCCTCACGGACACGTGCACCGAATAAAACTGTTCCTTTTGCGCAGGCGGTTTGTTTGGAAGGACGCTGAATATCAAAATCTGATGAAAACGGAACTCGCGGAGATGATTTGAATGATTAAAACTGGACTTGCAAGGTCCGGCTATTGCACGTGTACCAATTAGACTATTTTTCAGAGCCTATGTAGGCAACGCAACCTTCGGTGAAAGACAACGTCGTGATAAAACTGAAACGTTAAAAAGCACACCACAAGGTGTGAATATTACCTATAATGGTGTGAACCTTAGGCGATGGGCTCACCCCCTGTCACGTTGGGTTAAATACGCTTGCTGAAGCGTGAGCATTTGCTCAGCAAGTGCCTGTACCTACCAAGGTTTGGGATTGGGGTT
The DNA here is from genome assembly GCA_012932125.1 of Conopomorpha cramerella. Classification (NCBI taxonomy): domain Eukaryota; kingdom Metazoa; phylum Arthropoda; class Insecta; order Lepidoptera; family Gracillariidae; genus Conopomorpha; species Conopomorpha cramerella. The sequence goes on along the minus strand of SJJU01004092.1, from coordinate 30,760 downwards.
TTATTTTAATATTAGGTTACGTTATAAGTAGCTCAGTTGAATAACTTAAGTCATTCATCTTTAGGTTATAAGTTTAGGATAATTTGGTTTGTTACAAATTTGATATGAAACGATCAGCTTTTATATCCCTAACTAAAGTACCTACAGGCATTCGCCTGGAGTTCAGAGGTATGAGTGTGGATGTCAGTCAGTGCGAAAGTAAAAATTTGACAACATGAAAACTAAAAAAAATACCAAGTGTGAGTCGTACTCACACACGAAGGGTTCCAGGGACGAAATTCATAAAAAAATACTAGTTTGTTGTATTGGGACCCCTCTAATTATTGATTTTATTCTTATTGTCAGTATTGTTGTTATAACGTACACTTCACGCCTTTAATCCCAAAGAGGGGTAGGCAGAAGCACTTGCTAAAGCAAGTACCCACGGTTCACCAAGCGTATTTAACCCAACGTGACAGGGGGTGAGCCCATCGCCGTTATAGGGTTCACCCACCTTGTGGGGTGCGGGTTTCATCACGATGTTGTCCTTCACCGTACGAGCGTTGCGTTGCGTACATAGGCTCTGAAAAAGAGTCCATTGGTACACGTCCAGTAGCCGGACTCGAACCCGGGACCTCCCGGTTACAAGTCAAGGGTCCGACCAACTGGACCACAGACGCTCTTGTTATAACGTCAACATACATATTCTGTGAAAATTTCAACTGCAGACTTATCAGTATTGATAAGATACAGCCTGGTTACAGACGGATAGACAGCGAAGTCCCAGTAATAGGATCCCGTTTTCACCCTTTGTTTGCGAAACCCTAAACAGAGTAGCATGGAAGAGTGGCTCAGTTGGTGGGTGGCTGGTGCAATCGGGAACAGAGCTGGACAGAAAATAAAATGTATTTAGGGATCATATTTATACGATTCACGTATTTCAGTATTTTTCTCCGTGTGTGTTGAATGTAAATAATCCTGAATGTTGTATTTAACAATTTAAAACTTTTTAATTTTGAGAATATATGTGTATTAAAAATATTTTTTCTGACTCTGGCTCTTGTGCAGTATTTGTTCATGAAAAAGATGTTTCCCATTATCATGACTAATATCTATACCAAAAAAATCAAGTATAGATTATATTGTAAATAAAATAAAAAACTAAATTGAAATTGTTTGTTTTGATGTTTCGTACGAAATTCGTCCGAAAATCAAAGCCGAATTGACAGCATCGTATCAATTTGTTCACTGAGGACGTAAGGTTAGCCGTTTGGGCTGTGCGTTGATATGTCAGTCAGTCACTCATTCAGTCAGTCAGCTTTTCCTTTTATATATTTAGATTAATAAGTTTCAACTGTAAATCAGCTGTAAGGTCGGTATACGAGAGATTTGTAAAACTGCACAAGTGATTGCCTTGCAGGGAACCTGGCTTTTGCTGCATAACACCGCCTATATAGGCACCATTGATGATAATTTCTAATACACGAGTAAGTCAGCAGTAGATACTTCACTTGGTATAATAATATTGATAGGGCGCCCCTACAGAGGCGTGGCACTTGTGTGGCGAAAAAATGTGTTTAACAACGTATCTGTGATACCTTGTAAATAATATTTAATGTTGCGTAAAAAAATTAAAAAGTTTTTTTTTATAAAATACAATGAAAAACAAAATAACAATTACTCTGAAGCGCTAGTAAGGTATTTTTTCATGAAAAGCATGTTTCTCATTCCCTTGAAGCTGTGCATTCAACAAAATATATTTAAAAAAATGCAAGCAGGCTTGAAATTTTGGCTTAAAAAATTATTACGGTGAGGAGTTACGTCCATAGGCTGCGGTATCTGCCTACCATCAAGCGGGCCGCATGCTTGTTTGCCACCCTTGTGGTATAAAAAAAAAAAAAGTTCTTGGTTCAGAGGTGTGAATGTGAATGTCCTACTCTTCTATTATATACCAAAATAGTGTACCATTGTAAGAGCACCACATGTAAGAGCCATTTTCAATGTCGATTTTCTCGTAAACTAGGATACGTACAGTAATAAATGAACTACGTACATTATCTACGTTACACGTACACTGTTTTGGTATATAATAGCCCGGCATTTGTTTGGGTGGCTGTGCTGAAGAGTAGGACATAAATGTCAGTCAGTGTGAAAGTAAAAGTTTGACTACATGAAAACCTTAGACCTAAATACATAGACAAGCCCTTACCTGTAAGAAATTCGTTCTATGTTTTGACAAGGCGTGCCTAGCGCCATCTAGTTATTACAGTCTAGTTACTACTGTTAACGCTAGTGTTTGATCCTGTAACTTTCTTTCTTATCTCACGTACAAATGACGCCGTCAACGCTAAAGTGGCCTAACCCAAGACCAATCAATGTGAAGATATAGGGGTGTTTAGAATAATGAGTTTGACTTATGTGCGTATATATTTTATGGTAGCTTATTTTTGTCTAAATGTTTATTTTTTGTAATTAAAATTATGGTTCTGTAACATGAATGATTTTATTTTATCATGTTTTAGTCAATTGCCGTACTTAAGTCGGAATATGAAAAATTGGTGGCTTAGGCCACTTTAGCGCAAAAAATGTACGCCCCTGTACCCCCACGTACAGGACATAGTAGGTAGGTAAACACACCACGCATAAACAAAACTCAATTTTGAATACGATTCACGAAACTCATTATTTTTCTCGGTGTGTGTTGAATGTAAATTTTAATTAATGTTGTATTGAACAAATTTAAGGTTTTTTTGTTGTTGAGAGAATACATTAAAAAACAACTTAACAATTTTCTGAATCTGGCGCTTGTGCAGTATTTTTTTATGAAAAAGATGTTTTCCATTCCCATGAAGCTTTAGTATGTGTTGAATGTAAATTTTAATTAATGTATTGAACAAATTTAAGGTTTTTTTGTTGTTGAGAGAATACATTAAAAAACAACTTAACAATTTTCTGAATCTGGCGCTTGTGCAGTATTTTTTTATGAAAAAGATGTTTTCCATTCCCATGAAGTTGTAAATTTGCTAAGATATCCATATACTAAATTTTTTTAAATATTTTATACAAAATATTTCATTTATTCATTCAATATTTATCCCGCCCACTCCCGTTCCCGTAGGAATTTCTCAAAATACAGCCATAACTAAACTTTATATTTACTAAGGTATATGTAAGCTAGATTTCAAACAAAATTTACGTGATTTTTCATTCAAAATTTAATAACTTCTGTTCCCGTGGGAATTTTGCAATAATGTGTTGCATGTAAGCTTTACGTTCAATAAGGTTATTATTTTTTCATACATAGGTTATTTCCCGCTAACTCCAGATCCCGTGGCCATATCCTGTTGCAACTAAGCTTCAAGTTTACTATGTTACCTGCATCCCAAATTTCAAGCGTCTAACATTAGCGGTTTAGATTTGTCATACAAAAGGATTTTCCCGTTACTTTCCGTTCTCGTAAGAATTTCGGGAATTCCTTTCTTAGTGCACCCCTACGGTACCTAAGCTACGTTCATTCCCAATTCCAAGTGGCCACGTTTGGCCGTTTAGGCTGTGCATTGATATGTCAGTCGGTGCGAAATACGTGAACAAAGGAAACTGTTTAATCAGGGCGTGGTGCCAGTGATGACTTACGCATCTGATACGTGGCCTATGGGCCTGGTAGGAATGCCTACGGATCACACTATGCTATTTTTAAAAAGAATAAAATAAGTTTAACTTCAAAACGTTTTCTATTTTTTAAGTTGTACTTACTTAGCAAGCCGTTTTATATACATATACAAAATGCATCGAAAATAGTAGCGTCGGGATCTACGTCTAATCTACGTCTATGGAAAATAGTTAGTCCGCCATCTTGCAAGTGCCACCATGCATTGTCATCCAAACCGAAGGAACATTCAAAATTTCAGCTCAATAGGTTGAGTACTTCTGCTTCAAAATTGAGTTGCAGGATTTTCACAGAACACACATACATATATAGCTACATATATATTGCAAGTTAAAAAAAAGCTTTGAATTAAAAACGGTCACTCAGAGTCGGTCAGTCAGCTTTCCCAGAAACCCCTTAACTGACTGACTCATATCAACGCACAGCCCAAACGGTTGAACGTAGAAACTTAAAAATTGGAACGGAGGTAGCTTAGTACCGTAGGGGTGCACTAAGCAGGGAATGCCCGTAATTCCTGAGAGAACGGGTAAAATCATTTAGTATGAAAAATCTAGAAACTACCCAAGTTAGACGCTTGAAATTTGGGAGGTACCTTAATAAATTTGAAACTTAGTTGCAACAGGGTATACGAAAATTGCCACGTGAACAAGAGTAGCAGGATGAAACTTTTGTATGAAAAAAATCTAAACCGCGTAAGTTAGATGCTTGAAATTTGACATGCATGTACCTTAGTGAATGCAAAGTTGAGTCACGACTAGATTTTCCAAAATTCATGGGAACGGGCAGAAAAAACTTTATATAAAACAATTACTACCTTGAGTTAGAACTTTACAGAATTATTATTTAAGCCAAAATTTCAAGAATCTGGGCTTGAATTTTTTAAATATATCATAGCGAATACACAGCTTAAAGGGAATGGGAAACATCCTTATCAGTAAAAAAAAATATTACCCTAGCGCCGGATTCAGAGTAATTGTTATGTTGTTTTTCATTGTATTTTCTCCAAAAAAAACTTTTCTACTTTACATTTACAATTTACAAATATGTGCAACACTTATAACGGTATGTGCATCAGTCGGGGATTGCAGTTTTATCACATCAGCACATATCCATTGGTTTTCTTCACAAATAATAAGTTCACTAAAAAACTGTTTGCTAGGATGAGCGTTGAAGTCCCCTAACATTATCAACGACTCCATTATCATCGACTCGACTTCACAACGTTCTATCACCGCACTTATTTCTCTTAATACATTAATTAGTTCCGGCAAATTCTCGGTGGACTCAGTAGACATTACTGAAAAAAATAGAATGACACTCATTTTTATGGCGGCCAGTCTAACACTATCACACGGTATCACAGATATGTTGTTAAACACATTTTTTCGCAACATAAGTGTCACGCCCCTGTAGGGGCGCCCTCTCAATATACCAGCTGAAGTATCTACTGCTGACTTACTCGTGTATTCGAAATTATCATGAATGGTGCCTATATAAGCCGTGTTATGCAGCAAAAGCCAGGTTTCCTGCAAGGCAAACACTTGTGCAGTCTTACAAATCTCTCCCATACCAGCCACAGACCTTATAGCTGACTTACAGTTGAAACTTATAAATGTAAGATATTCTTGATCTTCATCTTGGGGATTATTAATAGCCTTGATTTTGTTGCCATTTATTTGAGATTCAATAACTTTATTGGCTCTGAAGTTAATAAAACGTCTGAAGGTTATGCCTTCAGGTCATACATTTACATCCATAAACGATGAAAGTTGCTGTTTCGGGACAAACACTTTGAATGTTTTGTAATTACGAATATTTTTAAACTTTACTTCTACAAAATTCACGACCACATTTACAACTTCGAACTTTACTTCTACAAAATTCATGACCACACAACTTCTTTTGAATGTATTTGTATAATGTCTTCAGATGAGGACTCTTTATCAACGTTGTTTATAAACAAAGGAATTTTCAAATATTCCACCTGTGGAATCCTGTGGGATCAGCAGATATTCCTTGTTTTCCAACAAATCTATTTTTGAATGATTGTCTGCGTGCTAAAGTCCAGTTTTTATCATTTAAATCATCTCCACGAGTTCCGCCCTTTTAATATTCAGTGTCCTTCAAAAATGAACCGCCTGCGCAAAAGAAAAAGTTTTATTCGGTGCACGTGTCCGTGAGGCCGGCGGAGGCGCATTGGTTTCGAACACTGACATAGACACAGTGTCCGTTGTTTTAGTGGCGAAACCGCGGTGCGGGCCTGCACGCTTTCGCTCGGCGCTCGTGTCATTTTGCTAAGGCTCTTCCTGCGTCTTCGATTGTTTTTCTATTTTGCAAATCATTTTTTTCAACGTTTTTTGGCACTTTTTCATAATTTTCAAGAGAAATGTATTAATCTTGCATATCATATACGACTGAGTCATTCTGCAGTTCACACAATTCAGATTTTGCCTTTAATTGTTCGTGGGTTACAAACTGCCTTTTCATTTCCCTTATTGATCTTTCACCAGAATAATGTCTCTAAGGAGTCGTGTGACATCAATATGGTCAAACGTGACCGGCGGTAATTTTGTCAACTCCCGTGCAACAAAAATTGGCATCGATTCAGCTGTAGTACACTTTATAACCGATATTATGTCTTTAAGATCACGTGGAACTTTAGCAGCATCCTTTCCTTTACGTTTCACCTTATTATCTGATGTTTTAGCAGGATCAAAGAGCTGCTATTTCGCTGCTACAACTTCTTCCCTCGTAAATGCAGTTACACACAGCCTTATAATGCTTTCTTCACGATATTCGACGTCATTTTTAACCGACTTCAAAAAAAAGGAGGAGGTTCTCAATTCGTCTGTATTTTAGTTCACGCTGCACTGAATTTGGCGCTAGTGTAGTATTTTTTCATGGAAAGGATGTTTCCCATTCCCATTTGATAAGATATTTAAAAAAAAATCAACTCTAACTCATGGTAATTATCTATCTTCTATACTTATAATAAATCTGTACAGAGGTCAATTCTGTACATGAAATAGATTTTCAATATAACTATCAGGGGGTGATAAGTGATCGATACTGATGCCAAAAATGCAATCAGTAAAATGTTTGTCTGTATGTTCCTTATACAAACAAAAACTACTCGATGGATTTTAACGAAACTTGGCACAATTATTATTCATACTCCTGGGCAGGTTATACTATACTATTAAAGAATACTAAGTTACTTTTCATCACGCTACAATCAATAGGAGCAGAGTAGTGAATGGAAATTTTGGTAAAACGGTAGAAGTTACTCCATTTTATTATAAGCTTCCGTCGCGTGTGCAGCCTTAATGGTTAAAGTTACATAAAATTCATGTATGACGGAAATATTCTATACAAAATTGTCTAAAATATATCCCCCAACCACACATACCCCATACACAACCCCGCTAATGACGCCGAAATCCTCAGACAAGATGTTGCTGTTCTCCTCCAAAAAGGAAAAGCTGCCCAAAAGCTAGCTACTACGGTAGAGGATTAAAGAAAATCCGGGAGAGTAGGAATGTCTTAGTACTAATGGCGGATAAAGGAAATTCAACCGTTATTATAAGTAATAGTGAATATGACAGTAAAATCAGGGAAATGCTATCTGACGCCAGTATAATATATAAACCAGTCAAATACAACCCGACTGCCAGAGTAACACGTCGAATTCGAGGACTTATCAAGGATAAATGTGATCTTTTTACGGAAGACGAATATGATCATTTGCATAAGCCAAAAATAGTCCAACCACCGAGACTTTACGGCCTACCTACGGTACATAAAGCGAACGTGCCCCTTCGCCCCATTGTGAGTCAAATCGACTCACCTACTTATTTTTTGGCAAAACACGTAGCGTCAATACTGCAGCCTTTAGTGGGAAAATCATCGTCTTTCGTAAAGGACTCTCGCCACTTTGTCAACATCATTGACAGTTTGAAGTTGGAACCGGGAGATGTTTTCAGGCTTTTGAGATATTGGTAAGTTTTGATGTCGATTTTTTATTTACCAATGTTCCTATCAAAGACCGCCTAGAAGTGGTAAAAAATAAGTTAGAGTTGAACAACATACCTGTGGACCATATGTGCCTGTTTGAAAATTGCATTTAGGGCAGCTACTTCCTATACCAAGGCCAATATTACCTCCAAATCGATGATGTGGCTATGGGCAGCCCCGTGGCGCCGGTGTTAGCCAATATTTGGATGGAATATTTCGAAGAAAGAGCGTTAAGTCGCGAATTCAGTCCCGTGAAGTTATGGAAAAGGTATGTCGATGATATCTTCTGCATTTTCAAGGGCAACAGGCAAGCAGTGGAATTGTATCTCACTTATTTAAATTCGATACATCCCAAGGTTTCCTTCACGTATGAGATTGAAGAAAACAGGACTCTGGCTTTCCTTTAATTCAAGATAATGGTAAGACCGGATGGTACTTTGGCACACACAGTTCATAGAAAGCCCACACACACGGACAGGTATCTACATGCTACTTCTCACCATCACCCACGACACCTGGAATCTATTGTAACTTCCCTTACAAACAGAGCACATGATCTTTGCGACCATGAACATTTACAGAGCGAATTACATCATGTTCAGGAGGTACTAAAACGCAATGGATATACCAAGGTGGGAAAGCCCAGGCGTGCAAAGAGAGTAAAACCTTTAGAAGTGAATAGGCAGTTAGCATTTATCCCTTATGTAAAGGGATTACGGACTGTATACACACCGTTGTCCAAAGTAGCGAAACATATACGCACTCCTAAGGACACTATTCCATTGAGCACGCCTGGAGTGTACAGGGTAGATTGCAGCTGCGGTAGCTCCTATATCTAAAGTAAATCTCGCGCGGAAAAATGATCTCCCTGTGACTCTTTTGAAGGTAGTTGCGGATTCGTATCAAACCAGGAAACGTCGCAGCCGCCGCACTCCAGTTCACTCGTGACCACGACGCATGCAACTGCGTCGAAACGTCGAGTAAAATAACAAAGGTAAGCTCGAGCTTGTCTTTGATTATATTCGCGCCTATATACCCGGTGAACAATGTTGAGTTATAATGTCTGTGCGCGTTTCATTAAAAAATATCTAATTATTTGTTGTTTATCTTTACATAATTAGTTCAGGATAATTTGGTTCGTTATAAACTTAAATAAAACAATCAGGGGAGGCTATACTAACCTACACTAAAGTATCTATATGCTTTCGCCTGGAGTTCACAGGTGTGAATGTGAATGTCAGTCCGTGTGAAAGTAAAAGTTTGACCACATGAAAACTAAAAACTTATCAAGTGCGAGTCGGAATCGCGCACGAAGGGTTCCAGGGGCAAAAGTCATAAAACACTGTATTATTGTATTGGGATTGTATTGGGTATTGTTGTATTGGGATCCCCCAATTTTGTTTTATTGTCAGTATTTGTTGTTATAACGACATTACATATTCTGGGAAAATTTCAACCATTTTACTTTCCTGGTTCATCAGATACGGCTGTATCACCTGTAAAAACGTGCAGTAAATCACTCATAAAATGGCTCGGTTTGTAAGTGGCTGGGGCAATTTGGATAAGAGCTAGACAGAAAATTTAATGCTTTTAATAAACATATTTTTTAAATTTCCTTATAAACAACGTTTCTGGTCGTTCTAAGAGGGGGATGCAAGAATGACTGGACTGCTTACGCGGGAGCACGCCACATGTAACTGACCATGGGAGAAGCAGGGCTGTGGCAATTTAACTCCTGTTAGCGCTAGTGTTTGATCCTGTAACTTTCTGTCTTATGTCACGTATAAATTTATACTAATACTAGTTGTCCCGGCAAACATTTGTTTTGCCATAGGAAGTCGCCTTTGTACCCCGTGTATTGGATGAAATACACCTTTTAAACCTTCCCTAGACTTCCGCGAATAATTCAAGACCAAAATAAGCCAAATCGATCTAACCGTTCTCGAGTTTTAGCGAGACTAACGAACAGCATTTCATTTTTATATATAAGATTATAAAGCTGAAGAGTTTGTTTGTTTATTTGAACGCGCTAATCTCAGGAACTACTGGTTCGAATTGAAAAAAAATATAAAGAGGAAAGAATTGCATGGATTGATGTTTATAACGAATAAAAGCTTTGGGCTGTTCGAATAAAAGTTCTTAAGTGTTTGGGCTGGGTGATGATGAGGCACGACAGTGATGAATGAATCAGTTCGGACGAGTTTTATGTATGTATATATAAAAAATGGACGTCCCTGTACCTCCACGTTCAGGGCATAAGTAGTATTAGGTAGGTTAACAAACCACGCACAAACATAACGCATTACGATTCACGAATTTCAGTATTTTTTGGTATGTGTTGAATCTAAATTGTAATTAATGTTATAAGTACATACATACATACACTTCACGCCTGTCTCCCAGAGGGGTAGGCAGAGACTACAGATCTCCATTTGTCACGGTCCTGACATACTCCTTTCGCTTCTTCTACATTCATACATCTTTTATACATGACCTATATACAGGGTTACTTGTAACTCGACGTATTCCTGGTATGGGGTGATAGAGGAGTTAAAATGCAATAAAATAAACCTCCATATGTATGGTCGGAAATTAATGGTTCTTGAGATATTGACTTTTTTAAATATTTCCTAGACATTCCCAGAATCTTGCATGAAAAAGTTTGTAAAATAAAAACCATGAGCTATTTACTGTGATTCTTTATTTATTCTTTTTTAACTCTTTTTTGATTCTTTATTTAACTCCTCTATCACCCCATACCAGGAATACGTCGAGTTACAAGTAACCCTGTATATGTTATAAGTATTAAAAAAATTAAACGTTCCACTTGAGAAACTACATTAAAAAAGAACCTAACATTTTTTCTGAATCCGGCGCTTGTACAGTATTCTTTTTTAAGTAAAGGAAACATCTTTACTGAAAAATATGTATCCTCCGACGCACTCGCGGTTTTTTTTCTAGGAAGGTATTCCGCTATTCCAGTTCCCAAGGGAATTTCGGAAAGCCAGTCATGACTTAACTTTGCATTTACTAATGTTTATGCATGTAAAATTTCAAGCATCGACTTACGCGGTTTACATGTTCACCCCTTCCCGTAGGAATTTCTCAAAATACAGCTATAACTAAACTTTATAGTTACTAAGGTATATGCATGCTAGATTTCAAACATAACATTTACGTGATTTTTTATATCAAAGTTAATAAGTCCTGTTCCCGTGGGATTTTTGCAATATCGCGTTGCTACTGAGCTTTAAATTTACTAAGTTACCTGCATCCCAAATCTCAAGCGTCTAACTTGAGCGGTTTAGATTTTATCACACAAAAAGGCTATGCTCGGCGTTTCTCTGAAGGATCCAATCAGAAATGAAGTGATCCGACAGAAAACCAAAGTCATCGACATAGCTCATCGTTTTAGCAAGCTGAAGTAGCAGTGGGCCGGCCATATTAGCCGTAGAACCGATGACGGTTGGGGAAAACGATTTCTCGAGTGGATACCGCGTCTCGGCAAACGGAATGTAGGACGCCCTCAGGCAAGGTGGACTGATGATATACGCAAGATGGCTGGCAGAAGCTGGATGCGTGAAGCCGAAAACAGATCACAGTGGCGTGCAATTGGAGAGGCCTATGTCCAGCAGTGGACAAGTATGGGCTGATGATGATGACACAAAAAGATTTTTCCGTTATCGTAGGAATTTCGGGAATTTCTTTCTTAGTGGACCCCTACGGTATCTAACCTACGAACGTTCTAAATTTGAAGTGCCTACGTTTAGCCGTTTGGGTTGTGCGTTGATATGTCAATCAGTCAGTCAGTCAGCTTTACCTTTTATATATATTTAGATAACACGTGCATATAATAGCATAGCAACACTATTAATAATTTATATTGGTAAAACAACGTTTACCGGGTCAGCTATTACAGATAATACACATAAATATCTAAATTTGCATTTGAGACCTATGTTTGATGCCAATATCCTGTTTGATTTCAATAATTTCACCATTACAATGCTATATTCCCCCTGAGTGACAAATATAGGTGGAAAATAATCAATTAATTAGTAATATTAAAAAATCACAAAAATTCGGAATAATTTCGTGGAATAATAATTGCAATATAGGAAGCGTCTGGAATATTATAAACATTATGTAAATATATTAGAGTGTAAATCTGTGGTTAAGTTGGTCGGACCGGTGCGTTCTTAGGAGATCCCGGAGTCACCCGACACGCACCGCAGACGACCACCGGAGGGGTTTTAGTCGGTGAGAGTCCGACATAACCTAGTCCCTACCCTGAGCGACTGGGTATCCATAATGGATTTCCCCTCCGAAAAAAAAAAAGGGACGTACATTTTTTTCCTTTGTAACCCACGAACACTTGAAAAAGGTAAAATCTGAATTATGGAATTGCAGAATGCCTCATTCGTAGACGTAGATGAACAAAGGATGTCAACTTCAATATAGTAAGTAGGACCATTTTTTTTTCAATGAAAATTAAGCAGCCAGTGACAGACGCCCGCACAGTTTCATCAGTCTGAATGTGTCGCAAGATGAATACATTTCTCTTGAAAATAATGAAATATGTACCAAGAAACGTTGACAAAAGGGATTTGCAAAACAGAAAAATAAACTAAGACACAGGAATGTAATAACTACCTTCAAAGAGAATTAGAAGGATATACAGGGTGGAAGAGTTCAGTACTAGGCATTATTAATAAAAACCTGTAATAAATATTCAATTTCATGGGTATCTCGTACAACGGACGAGTGTAAGATCAAAGGTTTCTTAGATAGAGTGTATCCCAATTTCAGAGCCTATGTATGCAACGCAACGCTCGTACGGTGAAGGACAACATCGTGATGAAACCCGCACACTACAAGGTGTGTGAACCCTATAACGGCGATGGGCTCACCCCCTGTCACGTTGGGTTAAATATGCTCGGTGAACCGTGGGTACTGCTTTAGCAAGTGCCTCTGCCTACCCCTCTTTGGGATTATAGGCGTGAAGTGTATTTATTTATTTTAATTTTTTTCCTTTCAGTAAAATGAGCTAACTAAAGGATTTAAAGCAGTTCCCCTCCAGGGCCCATAACTTTTTTCCACCCTGTATAGAAGGATAGAGTCTTTGCAAAATGACGCGAGCGCCGAGCGAAAGCGTGGAGGGCCTCCACGCACGCACCGCGGTTTCGGCCCTAATACAACGGACTGTATCTATGTCAGCGTTCGAAACCACTGCGCCTCCGCCGGCCAGTCAGCCGGCTTCACGTACACGTGCACGCAACACATTTTTTCGCCACATAAGTGCCACGCCTCCTTAGGGGCGTCCTCTCAATATACCAACTGAAGTATCTACTGCTGACTTACTCGTATATTCGAAATTATCATCAATGGTGCCTAAAAAATGCTGTGTTATGCAGCAAAAGCCAGGTTTCCTGCAAGTGTGCAGTCTTACAAATATCTCGCATACCATCCACAGACCTTATAGCTGATTTACAGCTGAAACTTATTAATGTAAGATATTCTTGATCTTCATCTTGAGGATTATACTAGCCTCAGGTAATGTCCCATTTATTGGAGATTCAAAAACTTTATTAGCTCTGAAGTTAATAAAACGTCTGAAGGCTATGCCTTTTCATCCGAAAATGTTACTGTTTCGGGACAAACACTTTGAATGCTTTGTAATCAAGAAGATTTTTCAACTTTAATTTTACTAAATTCACGACCACATTGCTCTCCTTTTGAATGTATTCTGTAATATCTTCAAACGATGACTCTTTATCTACGTTTTTTATAAACGAAGGAATTTTCAAATGAGCCGCCTTAAAACCTGTGGGATCAGCCGATATCCCTTATTTTCCAACAAATCTCTTTACGCCGTACATAAAGTCCAGTTTTTATCATTCAATTCATCTCCGTTCTGCCCTTTTGATATTCAGTGTCCCTTCAAACGAACCGCCTGCGCAAGAGAAAAAGTTTTGTTCGGTGCACGTGTACGCGAAGCCGGCTAACCGGCCGGTTGAGGCGCAGTGGTTTCGAACGCTGACATAGACATTAGTCCTTTGTTTGTGGGCCGAAACCGCGGTGCGGGGCCTCCACGCTTTCGCTCGGCGCTCGCATCATTTTGCTAATTCTCTTTGAAGGTAGTTATTAGATTCCTGCGTCTTCGTTTGCTTTTCTGTTTTGCAATTTTTTTTTTTCAACCTTTTTGTGCACTATTTTATTATTTTCAAATGATATGTATTCATCTTGCGACACTTTCATCAATCTGAATATGAAAATGTTAAAATACTATATTGTATTGTATCGCACAGTGACAACAAAAGGGACACAAAACAAAATGTGTCATTTTCTGAAACTGAACCTTAAGATAAAAGATAGAAAACCTAAATTACAAAATCGGCGTGTTTCGTATTAGGTCCTTTTTGTTCTAACTATGCGGTATATTGGTCCGATCACTTACCAATTCAGGTTAAGTGCAACTGGGGGAGTAGGTAAACAAACCACACACAAATAAAACGCAATTTTAAATAGGATTCGCGTTTTTTCAGTTTTTTTCTTGGCGTGTGTCGAAAGTAAAATAATGTTGAATGGTGTAGTTTATGTATAAACAAATTAAATAGCTTGTTTTGAGAAAATACAATGAAAAACAACATAACAATTACTCTTTATCCGGCGCAAGTGTAGTATTTCTTCATGAAAAGGATGTTTCCCATTCCCGTGTAACTGTGCACTTGCACTATATTATATATATATTAAAAAAAACACATTTTGCCTTAGAAAATAATTACTGTCAGGACTCACGGTAATTACTTTTTTCTATAAAAAGTTATTCTGCTACACCCGTTGCCATGAGAATTTTGGATCTAATCTTGAATTTTTCAATCTAGTCATGACTTAACTTTTCATACACTTTATATTCAAGCGTCTAACTTGAGCAGTTTAGATTTTTCATACTAAAGGATTTTCCCGTTAGTTCCCGTTCTTGCAGGAATTTCGGGAATTTCCTTAGTGCACCCCTACGACGGTACCTAAGCTACAATCGTTCTAAATTTCAAGTGCCTACGTTTAGCCGTTTGGGCTGTGCGTTGATATGTCTCTGTCGGGTTTCGACGGAACACCAGCGCTGCAGGTAACTGTGGCATTATGCTGAGTCGGGACCCTTTTACTAGCGTGAGAGCTGGCACACGCTCAGTGCTAAAACCATTGCTCGAGTTACTCATATTTTTTTTATTTGTTTTTGTTCTTTTATTGTTTTGTTTGTGTTGTCGATTGTTAGTGAGTGTGTTTATTGTTTGTTTTAGGATTGTATTTCTTTTAGAATGTTAGTGTGTTAGTCTTAGTTAGTAAATAAATCTAAAAGGATATAATACAAATAACAACCTATGTCAGTCAGTCAGTCGGTCAGTCAGTTTTTCCTTTTATATATTTAGATTACACGTGCATATAATAGCATAGCAACACTATTTATTAATAGTTTAATGGCAACACTCCCTACCGGGTCAGCTAGTATAGGTAATATACATAAATATCTATATTTGCATTTTAGACGAATGTTTGATGCTAATATGTTGTTTGATTTTAATAATGGACAAAATTTCTATAAAAAAACATAGCTCGATTTAAATCCTTTTATATACAGGGTGGCGCATTCAAATCGGTCAGTATGGGAAAGTCTGAAACTATAACACATATTATGACGATTTGTTCTTAGGAACCATGTCACCGATTTTTATAATAAGAAAAACTGCATTCATACATTTAAAAAATAACCTGTACTCAGCACGGGAATCGAACCCGGTTGTTTTGAGAGAAAAAAACTGACACAATTTCTATTTAGAGATCGATTCCATAGGTCTTAAGAAGTAAATGTTTCTATGAAACATAATGTTTAAAATTAATACAATGCATTGTTTTCACATACTTTCATTTATTTTAGTAGGTGTTGGAAGTGGCCACTGTTTTTTTAATACAATATTGGAACTTTTTTTAATGGAAGTTTGCAGTTTTTCTTGTTATTAAAATGGACTAACTAACTAATAACTTCTTATGTCTTATAGTTTCATACCTTCCCATACTGACCGATTTGAATGAGCCACCCTGTATAATTTACAATTATTGTATATTTTAAGAATTTAAGACATATTTTAAGCTTTGAATTTCCGTGAAATAATAAAAAAGGTCTATTATCGTTGAATGCGGAAAGTAATATTTCAATGGTATAAAAAAATTGATAATACCGATACTGGTTCATGCAAATCTTTCGTTTGTGTTTTCGTTAATTTGTTCGTTATTTTTTTCGTACGTTAATTCGTGTTCATTATTTCGTGAGCTAGTCTGGATACCAGTGGCGTGCACTAGCCTTTACGACAAGGTAGGCAGGAATCTTCAAGGATTGACACCTATTTATATAGGTAACTTGTCTTAAAGAAATATAGGTATACAGGGTGTTACAAAAACCTGCAGTGGGAATTGAAGGGCCTATAGAGAAAGCCTTTATTAATGGAACAACATAGAGGAAATTAAGAATATCTTCATATAAAGGAATTAAACTACTTATCGAATTTCATGACCACTTGCTGTTTTCGATATCACTACAAAATCGCGCCCATCCCTTAAGTAAACAATGAAGGAATTGACTTTTGAAATACTAACCTAAGAACGACGATTACCAGCGACATCCACTTATGAATATTGTATTATACGAGTAATTGATTCACATTCGATGAACTACATAGCAGCATCACACAAATATCTCAATAAATTCACAATAAAACTTAATCATATCAACATGTTTTGGTTGTAGATGGGTGACATGTAACCGTCAATCAGACGTCATAAACTAAACATAGATTGATTCACAGACAATCACAAGATTGCCATTGAAAAAAAATAAAGTTAAAAAAATAAACTAAAGTATGGGCATTCCGCACTTTGTCGCGAATAGGCTAGAGATTAATGAGTAGCATGTAGGTAGGTAGGTAGGCTGAGATCAGTATGTCGAACAGCATCAATATGACTTTTTCGTGGAAGAATAATAATACTGAAATTTTCATTCTCTTAACTGGACTTACTTATTGAAAATGGATTTCTACAGCAATAACGAATATTACTAGATGATTTTATGTGTGGGGCTGCTGATGGAAACCTTGAGCAAGCACCTGAGCTTTATTGTGAGCGATTTATTGATGGGAGACCAGAGGCGGAACAACGTAGGTTGCCTTCCAGCGACTGTTTCCGGAAAATGGTTATGCGGCTTCACCGGTTCATTTAGAGGAAATAGGCCCGAAGGACGACCAAGCAATCCGGACCCAAATATGGAAGAGACAGAATTGGATAATTTCCGTATAAATCCATGAACGAGTACTACAATTCTTCAAAGCCGAGCTGCTACAATTCTTGGTGTCCCTAATCATATGAGTAGGGATTCTATGCTCTAACGAACACGCCTATGCATTGCTGCTGAAGGTGGACTTTTGAGCCTTTTTCGTAATAGCTTTTACTATTTTAAATTTATACTTTTACCATTTATTAATATCTAATGATTTTTAAGATTTGCATTTTAAAAGCTTGTGTTTTGTAAGTAAGCCATTAACTTGAAACATATTTTGTAGCTCATACCAAATCTCAGTAAATATTCAGTAAAATATTTTAACAAATTGAGATTTGATAGATCAACGACGATCGAACGTGATTCAACGACTTAATTACTTACCTACTTTCATGTGAATGATCCTTTGGACCATAGATTATGGTAATTTGATGACAGCGACAATTTTGACAAATCAAAAATAAACAAACATGTAGGAAGTAAATAATAATTACAAAAAATAAGAAATTTCAATGAATAATAATGAAACGAGCGTGGTAATGTGGAGAAACTCATGGAAGACTTGTATGTTTTGGAGGAGCAGCTATGCTCGCTTTATTAGTTCGTGGTTTCAGCAGAAATTCATTGTTTGTGTTATGGGTTGTGTTCTGCTATCTACTATACCTACTACGATCTTGAAACCGAACCTTTATTTACAAAAAACACGGGCCTTACACATGTAACGACCGATGAAGAGCGAACAAGTAAGTAAACGTAGAAAATTTCGCTAATATTAGGAAGGTTAGTAGGTTCCGTTTACGGACATACATTTAACAGTGTTGGGAGAAATTTCTATCGATAAAATGGTCGATAAAAATGATTTTGTTAGTTTAGTTTTTTTTCAAACGCTGGAGGCTTTTAATCATGTTCATTAAAGTCCATGTACACTATAACAAAGGGTGATTAATTCCCACTGCAGGTTTTTGTAACACCCTGTATATATAGTCACTCACAAAACACAGGACTTTGTTAGCCTATGTCGTGAGTTCAACAAAAAAAGACCTAGCAATAACTCTATTATTCGGTTGAGTAGCCAAAATACTAAGGTAGGCAGTGTCTTCTTGCCTATATGGTGTGCACGCCACTGCTGGATACGTGTGACGATTGCTATTAAAACATGAAGAAAACAGACGGCTAGTATGTGGCAGATGCCAAAACTATGTTTTTTCAAGAAAAAGTACTTTTCGAGTTGTCATCGTAAGAAGGCACACGTACTTATTAGTACTTTCTGAAACACAGTACCGAGATGCAGAACACACAGTTCTTTGTCTTAAATCTATCGGATGGCACTGATTCTATTTTCTTTCTTTCCGGATTAGGCACTTAAGTCTTTTTAGAATTAAATAATTGAAATTATGAATGAAAACTTTGTTTAAAAAATAAACTATTATTAGTACGAGCTTTGTTTTTCTTCATTATTTTTATTGGTATCGTACAAAACTATGTGTTCATGTAATTGAAATAGTGGTTAATTAACGCTAGCTCTAATTGTTTAATATTACTTAGTATTATTTGCTGAGTGAGAAGGGATGGAGCATCAACACTGTTTCCCCAGATTATTATTCCATAGCTGAACCATGCGTACGCATACGCAAAGTAGGATAGAGCTGTTTTTGTCTGTAGTTTTTTTTAGGGCATACTTTATAATGATGCAGAAAACACAGACTCCGACAAGTCATTTTCAGAAATAAACAATATTTTATTTATTACTAGGTGATCCGGCTTGCAACATTTTTTATTCAATCATAAATTAGCCTGTGTCCTTTCTGAGGCTAACTATCTGTATACCAAATTTTATTTGAATCAGTAGTTTTGGCGTGAGACCAAGACAGGCAGACAGAGTTACTTTCGCATTTATAATATTAGTATGGATTATTATTATTGGTTCAGATGGTGAAATGTCCCGAGATATTAACCCCATATTTACATGTTTTACTATGGAATAAACTTGAAACATTAAATTTTGCTACGTTGATGTTGAATTTACTCAACAAAGTCGCTGGTAGTCGAAGGTCAGTTACAAAGATCGATGCGTTATTGCACGGTATAAACTGTGATAATTTTAGCAGCTTTATGATAATATTCCGTACTGCATAGAATATGTTGAGTCGCTTTCATACCTTAGCAATGCTAAAGTATTCATACATAAATAATTTTAAAGAAAAATGATCCGACTTCAATCAGTACTAGTCGCTCAACTCTACAATTGTTTAAAGTTCCCCTTGATGTATATGGTTTGTCATAATCAAACCTCAAGACTACCTCGTGATATACTTATCTACACTACTATAATATATCATACTAGTGGACGCCCCGCGATTTCATTCGCGCAATTACAGTAATTTATGCAAAATACAACATCCACTATATAGCATCGCGTCCCACAGGATCGGGATAAAAAATATCCTATGTCCGTCTCCTGGTTGTAAGCTCCCGCCTCAATAATTTTCAGCCAAATCGGCTCACCCGTTCTTGAGTTATAAGTGGTGTAACTAACACAAATTTCTTTTATATATATAGATATATATTTTCTTGACAACAAAAAGATTATCATCCTTTGCCATTAGACAATAAGTAGTGCAATTCTCGTATTTTCGTCGATACTAAAAAAGTCTCAACTGAATCCAAACTCACTTGTTACTATCGTTCTCGTGTTACAATCGAATTTCAATAGTACGTGAAACGGCTCAGAATCGTCAAAGCGTATTCTCGTAAACAAACAAAACTAAAATTATTCTTCTCAAACAAACGGTATTCTGGTAGTTTTCGAACTCGACTAAACTCGTAAGCTAAACCAAAACGTAATCGTGATCGAGAAAAAATACGAGAATTGCATTACAGGTTATTTTTTTCCTCTAATTACTAAAGTATTATTTTACACACACAAGAAGAGTCTTCAAAACTAACAGACCACTATTTTGGCGAACTGTACCTACCTGCGAAGTTCACCGAGACCTCGCACAGAATAGAGGGGTAGTGTATAAAATCGATGCATGTAGGTAATACCAGTCGACCTTAGCACGCAGTTGCCTTCACAAATTGCATCACACAAATAAAACCCATTATTGTATCACATGCACATGCATACAGTTGTAGATTTCGTTAGGTACCTACAAGGACAAGGATTTAACACACAACTATGAACGTTAATGCCCTTGTAATATTATAACTACTATTATACTTATATATACTACCATGATGTTTATTATTGTTTTGTTTTATAATTTTACTCATGTTGTTTTTATTTATTTTTTATGCTATATGATTTTTGTATATCATTTTTCTCTAGGTTAAGTTAGTATAAGTGTATATGTTGCTATTACCCTACTTTTATTGTAACATTAAGTGCGTTTTGGCCCTCAGCTGTCAGCCTCTTTGTAAATTATTTAATTAATAAATAACACTACATACATTCATGCCTGACCTCCAGAAGGGTAGATATAGAGTGTGAATATTAATTGACCCACAACCGTAACCGGGGTAAATATTAAAATCAAAGGCTCAAAAAAAGTATATTGAATCATTAAGGTCCTACTTAGTTAAAATTAAAAATTAACATTTAGTCTCTGTCTGTGGTCCAGTTGTTCGGATACTTGACTTGTAACCGGGGGGTCCCGGGTTCGAGTCCGGCTACTGGACGTGTACCAATGGGACTCTTTTTCAGAGCCTATGTACGCTACGCAACGCTCGAACGGTGAAGGACATCATCGTGATGAAACCCGCACACCACAAGGTGTGTGAACCCTATAACGGCGATGGCCTCACCCCCTGTCACGTTGGGTTAAATACGCTTAGTGAACCGTGGGTACTTGCTTTAGCAAGTGCCTTCGCCTACCCCTCTTTGGGATTAAAGGCGTGAAGTGTATTTATTTTTATTTTTTTTTAAAGTATATTGAATCATTAAGGTCCCACTTAGTTAAAATAACCTACCCCGCTTCGGGATTAAAAGGCGTGAAGTGTATTTTTTTTTTTGTTAAAATTAAAAATTAACTTTTAGTTTCTTCCCGACGAAGTAAATAGTATTTTCAGTGTATAAGCTAACAACTTGTTGCTCTCACTTTGATCATCTTTTTCGACGGACATTTCGAATGTCAACGAAACATCTATCAAGTACGTACCTCGTATAAAAACCGAGTTATGGATATACGAACTTTGTGTGCTGTTATCTCAAATAATATGAGATCCGTCATTTGGGGTGAAATGCCAGTAATCGCCACGCTTGGCAGGCGGGTTGGCGATCGCAGTGGTGTTGTGGTTTAACTCACAGAGAGCGCTGCTGCCCGTCCTCTGGAGAGCTCCCTCGGTCGTCTCTTACGACCTCCACGACGGGAAAAGTTGGGCTGGGGTGCTGACACATGTATTCTATTCGCCGTCACCACACGGCAGGAACATGAAGAATATGTGATACCTAGTAACTTAAAATGGCCTTAGGGATATCCGTTTAAAATGTTTTCCCCTGTTGTGGGCCACACAGTGTATAACGCCGTACGTACCTCTAGACTTCCGTTAACTGTATTAAATCTCGGTTTCGAGTAGTTTTCACACCACCTTCCACCAGAACACCACCTAACCTAGGTAGAGTGATGAACAGAGATACAAAAGAGGAAAATGAAGTTTCCTCAATAAATGTTTTCCTTCGGTTTTAGAGCGTCGAATGACGGCCTCTAAAAATAATGACGAATGACAGAAAAATGAAGTCGTTTCCTGTCCTTCCCATTTTTCCTATATTTGTATTTTTACAATGAAGTTTAGTGTTAACCCTTTCGGCAGCACATGCCGCAGATAACAAATAAAACTTCTATTGTCTTAAGACGAGCGTCAATGAAAGTGTTATTTAGATTTTTAAACCTTCCTGATTTCGTCTCAGAGTATTGAGCATATTTATTGCATATTATGGTACAATTAAATGTTACAATATTATGCTGAACAGGCATAACGCCCTGTTGTAGGGCTAGCACGCGCGTCAAGAAAAATGCGCACTCTTATTGTCTGTTAGTCACACTTCGTGGGACTCGGCTTGTTTCAACAAATCGCAGTGCATTATATTCGCATAGTTAGAACAAAAAGGACCCAATACGAAACACGCCGACATAGTAATTTAAGTTTTGTATATTTTACGTTAAGGTTCAATTTCATAAAATTACACATTTTTTTATGTCACTTTTGTTATAACTGTGCGAGATGTCTTGTACTCTTGTCACTTCGTTCTTAGAGCGCTTTGCTATGGGCGGTGTAAGGGCATTGCAAAGTAGGAACAATAATAATAACTTAGCTTAAGTAGGATCTCAAATGGCAGTCGAAGTGTCTTCGAGGGCTAATCTGTTAATGTTATAAAAACAAAAACATTCAGGCGCAATTTTAGTACAATTAACAATTGTCCATGTTAGGTAAATGCTGATGACATGCTGTATATTCGTACCGAGGGCGGAAATGACGTTGCTGAGAGCAACAAGTGACTTATTGATGTTGGCGCCTTCCTTCTGCCGGCCGCCGCCGCCGGAGCCGTCCCAGCTTGCCTTCTCGCTGGTCATCAAAGACGGTAAGATTTAAATTTAGTTCAGTTCTGTTCTGACAATGACATCCATGAGAACATCACAAATGTCTTAGTATGGTCTTCATAAAGTTAGAACAGGTCTAGTGCACGGCTAGTGAAGGTCTCAAAAGCTGGTCACGGAAATGTACGCCTGCTACGGACAAACTAGTCGAAACTGATATATGTCAACTATATTGTCAGTAACGTTATTTTACTGATTCAAGTCACAGACATAAATATATAGACAAGCCCTTCCATGTAACAAACTAGTTTTCCACTTTTCTTGACAACTATCGGGTTCTTATTACGCATTATTGATTTTAAAACACTATACCTTTATATCACTAGGCCTTTGCCCTGCAGTGGGATCCAATGGGCTATTTAAAAAAATACCTTTATAAACTACATTATCAATGTTGACAGTCCAACGGAGCAATAAATTAGAATTACGTGGTCCGTGACATGTAATGTGTTTTGATATTGCAAGTCAATTATTCGAAGACTAGCGTGCTCTCACTTACGTAGGACCCAACTCCTTGTATGTGACGCCCTTTCTAATGCGCTAGTACTATAGAGATCGTTGAAGAAAAACCTACTTGAAACAGTATTGTGTTCAATTAATATTGTATTGCTTGTATTGTATTGTATTACTTCAATCAGTATTTTTTAAAACTGCATTAAATAAAAATTGCGTACACCCTAACATGGTCATGTATCTATCCTACTTTTAACACCTGTGTATAGGGCGTTCCAAACTTATGGGACATGAAGGGGAAGTATCTTAAATATCGTAGATAGTGAATTTTGCTCAAAGAAGACTGTGTTATTTTTAAAGGTTAGTAATTCTGCTTTCATATATTATTTTCTAACAATTACCAATTGCTTTGTCTGGGAATCGAACCGACTTAAGTGGCATATTTAAAAGACCGCTCTGTATACATGTTGGCAATAAATGATATAAGTATGAGTATATGAAATGTTTCTTGGAACAAATCATCCACTACAAATTTACCCTTAATCAAACAAAGTCTAGTATATTGCCACTTGACCACCACATATTTTGAACCCTATTGTCTTCACTGGAATTATCTAAAGATTTCAGAGAAGTTATCAGAGAATAATCACATAAGGTATGTAACACTACAGGACACATACCTATTTAAGCAGTAAGCAATAGTTTTCACATTGTACTTAAAAGCAAGTTTTTATGATAAACATCCTCCGGTTTTATGTGATGGAGTCGGTAATTAGAATAAAAAAACGTCAATAGAGTCCAAAATCCTTCAGATAAACACCAAACCTTGTCTGATTAAGGGTTAAGTGTACCACTCACCTGCCAGCCAGGTCAGCCAGGTGTAAAGTGCCACGTGATGTGGCGAGCTCCAGCAGCGCGTGGGACCTGGACGAGGTGTTGTTGCGCCTGGTGGCTGCCGTGCGCCGCTGCGACGCGCCCTGCTGCACCAACGCCAGCAGTGACGTCACGTCGTTCACCACCACGCGGCGGAGGTCTTTGGAAGATGGTGCCGGAATAAAGACTGATTTACTTCCATTTTCTTATCTACTATATAAAAATTTACATCCTAATCGGAGAGCGAGAAGTGGATCAAATTTAAGTTGCAAGATTTGATTACAGACAACGGGACAGGTGAAACTAAATAAAAGCTTGTAAAAATAAGTCGGGGTTTCCTCCCTGACGCTATAAATCCAGAACGCACGAACCGATTTCCACGGTTTTGCATTCGTTGGAAAGGTCTCGGGCTCCGTGAGGTTTTATAGCAAAGAAAATTCAGGAAAAAATTCAACAGAAAAGCGGGTAAACGAAACGAACCCATCTGGTGGCAAAACGGAGTTCGCCGGGTTTGCTAGTCTTTCATAGAAGTACTTGACAATCAAATTGAAATGCTGGAAATTACTTGTCCGCTATAAGAAAATTACGATTGTTGAAACTGATGCAATGTTTTTTCCAGAAAGGAATACTGTTAGAATTAAAATAATCTATTCAGAAACTATTCGATTTTGGTGCTCTTCGTACCGTTATAGCTTTAGCGCAAAGACAACTAAGTCCATCGACATAGCACCAATACAACAATAAAAAAAACACAATGCCTAACTAACTTTGCACATAAGTCCCTCGAACAGGATGCTCGCGCACTCGCAGGTCCTTCCTCGTATTCCCGGTACGTCGCGGAAGAGACGCACAGGGCGGCGCCGTGGAGTTGCTCAAGAAGGTAGCTAAGGGCGGCTGAGCTGGTGCAGGGCAGTTCTCTCCTAACAGGTCGTGGACACGCTCGTTGTAGATCTCC
Organism: Conopomorpha cramerella; assembly: GCA_012932125.1. Taxonomy (NCBI): domain Eukaryota; kingdom Metazoa; phylum Arthropoda; class Insecta; order Lepidoptera; family Gracillariidae; genus Conopomorpha; species Conopomorpha cramerella. Next base: position 5,900 of record SJJU01004092.1, on the reverse strand, counting down.
AAGAAGCTGATGAAGGATAAGAATTTTAGAAATTTTGTGGAAAATACATTAAATATTCCATCTTTGTTCAATGAAGATTTTTCTACGAAACACAATCTGCCAAAGATAGTTGAAAATGAAATAGGTGCAACTACGTTATTCTATGATTTTGTTGCTACTTTTTTTTTGCAACTACGTTATTTGTTGATTTTTTTAAACAAAACTACTAATTGGAGAGGCCTATGTCCAGCAGTGGACAATTTTCATATTTCATCTTCGGTTTCGTGTTTCACGCTACCTTCCGTCAAGACATCGAAAGGGACCGGTGACACAGAGAGATTTTTAGTCCCTCTATACCTGCCCTTCTGGAAATTAGGCGTAAAGTGTATCCATGGTATTCCTAAAGTTAGAACAGCGTTAGTGCACCGTTAGTGAAGGTCTCAAGAACTGGTCAAATGTACGCTAAATGCGAACAAACTATTCTTAGTTGATATACGTCAACTAGTTATGTCTATGTTTATGTCTATGTTTTAACTTTTTCTGAATACGACGGTAAGACTCCAGGGTCATCTTAGCCCACAAAATTTGAGCCCGCGGGCTAAATTGACCAGATACGTTTTGTCTTCGTGGTCGACTCGTTCCAAAGTGCGCTAAGTATACAATTACAAAAAATAGGTTCAAGCTCTTTAAGTGACGTAGGTAGGTTTTGAACTGCGAAAGAAATCGATAAAATTTGCTTTCTTAATGGTCTCTTAAGGGGTTCAAAGGATTAACTTAGCCCACTATGAGTTATGAATTAATAGGTCGAGATGACTGCCCACAAATATGTATGTGGTCAATTTAGCCCGCAAACTCAAATTTTGTGGGCTAAGATGACTCCTGCATCGACGGTAAGTATTTGGGAATCTATGTATGAATATTAAAATGCAGTTTTGTGCATTTATAGTTGTGCTTTTTCGCAGCTCCCGTTCTCATGGGAATTTTGGATATAATTTATGCTTTGTGATACTCATAAATCATGTTGGTAACGCACATTTTCAAAATGTGTTCTGTAGTTGCCAGAAATTACTTCCTACAGCGTAAGTATGGAAAGTTCACTGTATTAACCAGTCAAGTCAAAGTTTCGACTAAAACAGCCAAACTTTGCAGAACTTACAATTCAAGCATTCAGCTATAATTTTTCGCAATAATTACCTCCCTTTTGCCTTGCTTTCTTAACCGCTGTTTGATAACTTTGTTAAACTAGTCAAATAGGTATGGATAGTTTAGTGTTAAACTACAAATTAAAGTTAAAAAAATATTTGTGTATTGCACAGCAACAGTTGCTGTGAATTTATTTAATTTACATTAAATTTTAAAAAATCATTCATTTAATTTACGGCTTACACTTATGTAATTTGAATGAATGAATTTTCAGCTTTTTTTACAAAAAATGAGAAACCAAATAAATACACTTCAAGTTATTTAATCCCAAAACGTAGACAGCCATACAGAGGCACTTGCTAAGTATGCCCACAGTTCACCAAGCGTCTTTAACCCAACGTGATAGGGGGTGAGCCTATCGACATCATAGCGTTCACGAATGATGTTTTCCTTCACCGTAACCGTCGACCGTCACTGAAAAAGAGACCCTTCGATTACAGACACAAGTACCCAACCACTAGTCCACAGACGCAGAGTAAAAGGACTGCTTAACTACCTAATGGATGGTTTATGCAAATTTATGTGTAGGTATTTAGAAAGGAATTATCATTTTAAAGAAAAACGAACCGATGGGACTCTTTTTCAGAGCCTATGTACGCAACGCAACGCTCGTACGGTGAAGGACAACATCGTGATGAAACCCGCACACCACAAGGTGTGTGAAATCTATAACGGCGATGGGCTCACCCCCTGTCACGTTGGGTTAAATACGCTTGGTGGACTGTGGACATTGGCTTAGCAAGCCTCTGCCTACCCCGCTTTGGGATTAAAAGGCGTGAAGTGTATTTATTATTTTTTATTTTATTTTTACGAACCGACTTCAACTTGTACTAGCCGTCCGTTCAGACATTATTTTAAATTTCCCTTCGATTTATTGGGTTTGCCATCATCATACCTTGATATGCTTATCTTATGACCACCTTGCAAATATCACCTTTTTAACAAAAAAAAACATAAAAATCTGTTTATAAACGACGGAGTTATCCGCGAACAAACATAGAAAAGCATATATTTATTATACGGTCGAATTGAAAGACTCCTTTTTTGAAATCGCTTAAAAATAAAAACAAGAACCGCAAAAATAATCACACAACAAATAAGAAAATATTCACCACTCTCGAAAAAGCCGAACCGAAGAAGTTCCTACGCGATATAAATAGCAATCTTTGAACATGCAGTTTGCTACACCCGCGGCTTTAGGCGAACTGACACTGAACTATCTGTACTAAGTCGCGTGAAGGCGATTTGTCGTGATCCGCGAAGCCTTATGGATGTGGGTGCTGCGCCGGGGTTGGTCTCGGTCACGCCTGCTCGCACGAGACATGGCGTCGGGGGTACTACACAGTAGATAACGCGTGTAACCATAATATAGATTTTTTACATTAGCCTGCAAACGCTTGTTCAATGTGTTTAAAAAAAATACTTTTTAAAAATAGTTCTTGACCACAACATCGCTGCTTAAAATCAGGATGTTAAGGAGGTCTACGATGGAGCACACTTGTTCATTAGGTACCTATTTACCCGCGACTTGAAGACCTTCAGACTAGTACAGTCAGGAAACACAGACTCCGGCAACTCATTCCACATCCTGGCGGTTCGCACTATGAAAGTAGACGCAAAGCGTTTGGTTCGCGTAAATGGTATATCCATGTCAAGGTTATCAAAATATACCTTAGGTAGGTAGTTAACTTTAGGTGCCTAATTCTTCTCCTATATAACTTCGTCTTCAAGACTAGTAACTAGGGCTAAGATGGACAATTTGAACCGTGGGTACTTGCTCATTAATCTAATGCCTCTGCCTACCCCGCTTTGGGATTAAAAGGCGTGAAGTGTATTTATTTTTTTATTTTATGGACAATTTGTAAGGATATTCTTAGAGAAAAACTTACGTGCCTATATAGGTATATTGTCGTACCTAGATTTATTTATTTAAAGAAAACAATACGGCTTACAGCCATTTAGCAAAACGCACTTATTTCATAGATCATTTCATCATTTGCTGGTAAGGTATAGCAGATAGCTAGACTAACAAAACATATTAGGTAATCAAGTATGTAGTAAATAGATAGGTAACTAGTACATTACAAAACATGCTGATCATAAAAACACTAAGATACCTAGGTAATGATTTAATCTAGGTACAAAATACAAAAAACAGTACGGACTTTGTACTTAGTTAAACATACATAGTCGTAAATATTATGAATCATTCCATAGATACATCATCATCATCCGCCACATGACGTCCATTGCTGGACGAAGGCCTCCCCCAATGATCCATGATCATTTGAAGGGAAATGCCAATAATCGCCACGCTTGACATACGGGTTGGCGATCGCAGTGTTGTGGTGGTCTGTGGTAGATACCTACATATAGGTCGGTATTATAAAACGTGAACATAGAACTAATTAGGTAAGTTGTAAGCTTTGTCTGGCTCTTATGATAAGTGTGTAAAAGAGACAAATGCGCCTAAAATATTATTGACTAGTGGACGCCCCGCGATTTCATTCGCGTAATTTCAGTTCTTCATACAAACTATAACGCCCTCTATATAGCGACGCGACAAACAGGATCGGGGTAAAAAGTATCCTATGTCCGTCTCCCGGTTCTAAGCTACCTCCCCACCAATTTTCAACCAAATCGGTTCAGCCGTTCTTGAGTTATGATTTCAGTAACTAACACAACTTTCTTTTATATACAGGGTTACTTGTAACTCGACGTATTCCTGGTATGGGGTGATGTTTGTTTTATTTTGGGTTTTTATAGTTAGAATAGTTAAACGTGAGTTTACAATAAATAAATAAAGAATCACAGTAAATAACTCATGGTTTTTATTTTACAAACTTTTTCATGCAAGATTCTGGGAATTTCTAGAAAATATTCAAAAAAGTCAATATCTCAAGAACATTAATTTCCGACCATACATATGGAGGTTTATTTTATTGCATTTTAACTCCTCTATCACCCCGTACCAGGAATACGTCGAGTTACAAGTAACCCTGTATATAGATAATATGCATTGATTTTTCTTTTAGAATATGGGGCATAGAGACATAACTCATATTCACGCAGAGCGTCGAGCGCACCGTCCCACTTGCGTGACTCGTAAACCTCGCTTCAGATTACCATTGGTTCTCCAAGTTGAAGGACGTTGGACGTACCTAATAACACATATCACGTACACATAATAATTTAAGCACCTCTATGGATAGATCCTACCTAGCTGATAGTGGAAACTTTAAACTTTCCGACATCTCTTACAAATCAATACAAATATTATAAAACAAAGTCGCCTCTCGCTGTCTGTATACATTGCATAGGGATGCAATGTATATCTTTTAACCTATGCAACGGATTTAAATGCAATTTTCTTCAGCAGATTGATTGTGATTTTCGAAGATGGTTTATTCATATATATATGTACTAGCTTTTGGTTCTTCGGTTATATTTTACGGTATAAAGGACAACTATAAGAAAACTTATCATTCCTACGGAAAAATCTAAGTTTCCCTCGGGAATATCAATTTTTCCGGGATAAAAAGTACCCTATTATTTAATCCGGACTACTAACTTTACGTATGCAAAATTTCAAAGCAATCGGTTCAGTAGTTACGGCGTGAAAACGGAACAAACAAACTAACTCACTTTTCGCTTTATAATATTAGTAAGTTAGTAAGGGTAAGGATATCGATGGCTGGCGGCCAACTTGCCGTAAGCGACATTTAATTTATTAATTTTTAGGGTGGTTTAAAGTTTAAAAAAAGCGTATAAAATCATACACTTCATTTCTCTCAATTGATAAACCAAATGTACATAGTTTCATCATGACATAGCAATTTTTCTTGTTGACATGACATTGCAAGTTTTCTGCAAAAACACATAATCTCTACCGCGTAGGCGACATCAAAATAATTATATCGCTTTGAATCCACGTAGAAAAAAAAGGCATAAATACAAACTGTATAATCAACTCATTTAGGACGAAAATGTCGCTTAGACCTATATATGTATGTATATGTACATGCAATATAATAGCAAAGGAACACTTTAACACATTTGCGGACACACAAAATAGGCACAATAGATGTTTTATTGTTATAACGCCTATAGGCGTCTACTGTCTGGGAATGAGTTAATTAATAATGTATATTGGGAGTACTATTGTACGTAGTCTGTTACAGCTTTTCCTCATTATGTGTTAATGAGGAAAAGCTGTACATTTATAAATGTCCCACTAACTAGCCTCAGCCTAACCTCTAACCACTTCACTCACAGCAATGAAATAACAAAAGTGTTTTAAATGGGAAATTGTCAAACTCCAAAAAAATTCGCTGATGGTGTCCAGGGTGACTGTTCTGTCAGTTATATTTTAGTGAGTTTTTTATTATTTGGGTGAAAAACTACTTGACGGATTTCGATATGTTTTTCACTGTTAGAAAGCTACATTTATCATCATCATCATCAGCCCATATTTGTCCACTGCTGGACACTGGCCTCTCCAATTCCACGCCACTGTGATCTGTTTTCGGCTTCTCACATTATCAATAAATACAGAGCTTCTGCCAGTCATCTTGCGCATACCATCAGTCCACTTTGCCTGTGGGCATCCTACACTCCGTTTGCCGAGACGCGATCTCCACTCAAGAACTCGTTTGCTCCATCGTTTAATATGGCCGGCCCACTGCCTCTTCAGCTTGCTAAGCCGATGAGCTATGTCG